>CM061142.1:203199030-203449044 GCA_030789695.1 Scilla litardierei
TGTATTCATTTAGATATAGCTGTGCGGTGAAGACGCACGGTCGCGCCACTGAAGTTGCACTCCTCCTCCTTTGGGTTGATATGATGGCACGGTCGTGCGTGTCATATTCTTCTCCATCAAGTCTTCCATTCTTCGTACATTCTTCTTCCTGCTCGTTGTATTCTCTCCCTTGTTCTTCCCTTGATATATTTTCATCGTTTTGAGCTTAATTTTCCTGAAATAAACAAAAGATACCCCGAGAGCATAAAATGGATAAAAACAAATAAAAAGGCGAGGATGATGCAAAATAAACATAAAAAGTGGGGGTGAAGGGGTGGAAATATGCATAAAATATACACTTAACATTACCTTTTTCTTTCTAAGGCTATACCTTGTAGATGGCTCTGTGCATATTGAACATGGTCTCGTCCAAAGCCGTGCCTACCACTCTATATGAGATATGGACTAAGAAAAGACCTAATCTTAAATTTGTTAAGATATGAGGTTGTACTGCGTACGTAAAATGGCACAATCCAGTTAAACTGGAGGCTCAATCAATCATGAGTAAGTTTGTGGGGGTATCCTAAGAACTCTCAAGGATATCTGTTCTATCACAATGAGGAACAAAAGATGTTTGTTGCCTGACATGCTGCCTTTCTAAAGAAGGAGTCTCTTGGTGAAGAGACACTATGCAAAGTGATGATCTAGAAAAGGTTCCAGAAACACAAACTTTAACGAACCAAGGGACATGGCCAGACATCAATGATTCTATTGATGAAACTCGGCCATTCAGGAGATCTGGTAGACATTTCCATCCACCGAAGAGATACTATGGTTTTCTCGTCAATAGTGGAATGGAGGATAGCATCATGGATGATGATGAACCTATCGGTTTCCAAGAAGCTATGTGGAGTGGGGGATTCTGCAAGATGGCTTGACGCGATGAAATCTGAAATGGATTCCATGCTCACCAACAAAGTATGAACTTTAGAGGATATTCCCAAAGAGGTCAACAAAAATGGATCTTCAAGAAGAAGATCAGTGTAGACGGGAATGTAGAGACCTTCAAGGCAAGGCTAGTTGCTAAAGGATCTCGTCAAAGGCTTGTCGTAGACTATACCAAAACCTTTTCACCAGTAGCCATGCACAAATCCATTCAGATTCTGCTTGCTGTAGCAGCCTCCTATGACTATGAGATCTGGAAAATGGATGTAAATACAGCTGTTCTAAATGGGGATTTAAAAGAGTGTGTTTACATGACCTAGCCAGAGGGCTTCAAAGTCAGTTGGAGTGAGAGAAAAGCTTGCAAATTACTTAAGTCCATCTATGGACTAAAGTAGGTGTCAAGGAGCTAGAACATCCAATTCGATGAGGTAGTCAAAAAGTTTGTCTTCGTCAAGAATGCAGATGATCCATGCATTTATCAAAAGGCAGTGGGAGCACTGACACATTTCTTGTATTGTATGTGGATCATATACTGTTGATTGGTAACAACATCGAGATGTTAGAATCAGTCAAAGTATGGTTCTCACAAAAACTTCTCCATGAAGGATATACATAGATACCATGTTAAAGAGGTTTAATATGGAAAACTAAGTGTGGTATGGTACCAGCTTGTCATGGAATAACTTTCTCCAAGACAATCTCCTAAAACAGATGAGGAGAAAGTAGCATGAGTATGATACATTACGCCTCGGCCGTAGGATATATCATGTGTTCTATGTTATGTACTAGACCTAATGTCGCATACGCACTTGGCGTAGTTAGTCAATATCAATCAAATCCTGAGGAGAAGCAATGGACTGTCGTAAAGAACATACTTAAGTACTTGAGAAAGACAAAAGATATGTTCCAATTATACGTTTGGAGTGGTAATATTTTGGTTGAAGGATATACAAACTCAAGTTTCCAAAGTGACATAGATGACAACAAATCCATGTCAGGATATATTTTCACTCTCAACAGAAGGGCATTGAGTTAGAAAAGTTCTAAGCAAGACACTGTAGCCGATTTGACGATGGAAGTTGAGTACGTCGCAGCTAATGATGTCGTAAAGGAGGCAATCTGGATGAGAAGTTCGTTGCAAAACTTGGTATTGTTCCTTCGATTGTTGATCCAATACCTTTATATTGTGACAACAATGTGACATTTTTACTAGCCAAGGAACCTAGATCTCACAAGAAATCTAGACACATCATGAAGAAGTTTCACTTGATACTTAAAATCTGAAAACACCAGGATATTGAGAAACAAAGAATTACTACCGACGATAATGTAGTAGACCCACTCACGAAGCCATTTCACAGAACAGACTGGAATGTTTAATTAGTGGATAAAATCAGAATGAGGTTCTGCAATAATTGGAGTACAAGTGGGAGATGTTGGAAGTTTCACTTGATACGTGAAATCCAAAAATGCCAGGATATTGAGATACAAAGAGTTAGTACAGCCGATAATGAAATAGACCCACTCACGAAAGCCATTTCACAGAATAGACATGAGTGTTTAGTGGATAAAATCAGAATGAGGTTCTGTAATAATTGGATGTAAGTGCAAGTGGAAGATGTTGGGAAATGTATACCCTTAAGACAGTTAGTGTAATTGTAATAAGATATCTCGTTCGAAATGATAATAAGCTATGTAGTAATCTTTATCCATCATATCCTCTATGTCACCTCTATGTTTGTTAATTGTGATTATATGATGCATGGATAAAGTCCCAAGACTTATTAGATGGACATTCGGATCATGGTGGTGATCATGATAATAAGGACAATGTGTCCATTGATCATATGTCTAGAACTGTTCCTGGTTAGAGGAATATTGAGACGGGACAACGATATTCTGGTTAGACTAGTGTGCATTAATCTATACCATCAGATGGTAAAAACTGGCCTCATAGTCATTCGGTGTGAAGACATTGTAAGATAATGCATATATGCTTGTTGGGAGAACAAGTTCACAGAACGACTCGTCTCAGCTACTTCTGTACGGTTATTATACTCTGATAGTCAACAGAAGATCTCTAATGGCAGTAGGTACATGTTAGTCCTTTGACCGAAGATGCGCTAAAGGACCTTACATGTGGAAGATTATACTTTGGTACATATCAAACGTTGGCTCTATAGTTGACGTGTAGATACCTGCTGGGTATAGTTGGAATCATGTGAAGAGAGTGACCATGCTGTCGCGATTCGTCTCCTCCAGTATGGAGAGGTTAATATTGCAGTTAAGTAAATGGATCTAATAGCAAATTCCTGACCCGGGTAGGAGATGAACTTGTAAAAGACGTTAACAAGTGCCATCTAACCATTAACTATGGGATCATATTTGATTCAAAGGGTTTAAGGTGTAGTGGGCTTTGACTCGATACCATGCCCTAGACACCTTGGCGACATAGTGATGACGAATGGACCAAACTGCATGGAATCTGTCATGGTAAGGCCCAGATTATCTCAGAGAGATTCTAGTCCTCTAAACCAGATTATGACGGTTCCGAAACAGGGGTCATCATGCTTAGCTAGGGCCGCTACTGATTGTTGACATGATGGGGATCGTGGTCACAACTATAGTAGGAATCAGGCTACTAGAGTCTCCATTGATGATGAACTCCTCACGAAAAGCGAAGGAAGAAACTATAAGGGCTAAGATCACAAAGAGTTATGATAAGATAAGAGGAAGACATCATGTCAACATTGACTAGTCGACTAGTACGTTGACTAGGCAGACTGTAAAAGTTACAGAGAGTCGACGACTAGTTACAGTAACTAGTCGACTAGCCGATTAATGATGACGTGGTAGGACGCTGATTTGATGCGGGATTTGATTGGAAATCAACTCTTATTCGTACTCAAGAGTTCCAGTATGATTGGAACTCATTTAGGAAACCAATTCTTCTTGGGATAAGGTTGAGGGTAATGCGAATACTCAATCCAAATCAGATTCGGCTTTCCCCTAGTTCTATATAAAGGGGGCCACCCCATCCCTCTTGAGTTGATGATAGATGACATGATTTGATCATTCTCTTGAGACAAAGAGAGAGTTTCTCCTTCTCTTTCTTCTTCGATCTAGCAGATCAAGGAAGGTGGTTTGATTCGTAGAGACGTTCTTAATCACGTGATTCATCTAAGGCACTGGTTGGAGAAAGGAGGAGGTGAACACTGTGCTTCTGGTCTTCACCGAAAAATATTAAGGATCTGCAAGTATCGCTTGATTATACTCGCGTAAAGGTACGACCTATATTTTTATGATTCAACGATATAATTCCTAGATTAGCGGTAGTTCCTAAGCATGATAGCTAGTTAAGAAACTTTTGGATTTTCTATCTTCCGCTGCATGATCTAAATTGTTTAGATACTAGCATCATAACCTTACAGGACCGGCCTGGGAGGTTGGCCAGGCTGACCTAGGAGGTCGAACCAGCCTGGAAGGTCGCAACGCTAAAAGAAAGGGTAATTTTGTCTTTTAATTTTTCCGTTGTCACACTGTTATGGAGCAAATTAAAACATTGAAACTACATGATAGTTTTACGACTTTAAAATAGTGCATGATAATTTTCCGATGAATCAAAAAAATAGTGCATGATAGTTGTATGAAATCAGGCCAAAATATCAGGTACTTTTATGAAATGCACCTAAAAATTAATAACATTTTCGTCCTTAACCCCCCTTTCAAAAATCTACAACACCAGTATCCTTCCAGTCAAAAAGCAAGATTAAAAACACATTGATATTTGAAAAAGGAGGCAATTGAGGGATGTTGTATATTTTTGAGAAATAGAGTCAACTCCGACTTGGAGTACCCATTGTCTCTCTGAAAGATACAGACATTGATGAGTCAAAAAATTTCAAAAACTTTATACACCATGTAGCTTTTTTGTTACTCCTTTATTTTTAGGAAACCTCCATCACTCACTCCTCCATCCAAACAAGCCTAGACCTAATATACGTGATTTCAGTCTATACAAAATCATAGGGAGAAACACAAAGTCCTACACTGTAGATATCTGTGTACATTTGGAAACATACAACTATATTACAAATGAGGGGGTTTCCCCATAGCCTGGGCTGACGAGGACAAACTGGTTGATAGACGGGCTGTCTGGATTTGTCCACATCAGCGTGTGGGTCCCATCAGGCTACGGTTCTGGCTCTAGGTGTGGGCATTGATTCATGATTTTTTGTTGGTGCAAGGGGGAGAGCAGAGCGGTGATGGGGATGAGACTAGTGCTTTGAAGGTAGAGAGAGGAGGGTTGATGGGAATGACTGATTTAAAGTGAGCGAAGATGGTTGATGGGAAAGACTGATGTATGTTGATGGGACAAGACATGAAGAGATGGAAGATTTGTGTTGGGTTAAGAGCACGAGTATTTGCTAGTGTCTATATAAATATTTGATTTATGAATGTTGCACTAAAAATGATCTAGTTTTTTTTATTGTTATAGGAAAAATGCTCATTTTGGCCTTTGAGCAGGGGCATAACTATATGGAGGATGCCCTGGGTAGCTGCCCAAGGCAAGTAAATAACAAAAAAGTTATTATTGTAAGGACCCTAGCTATGGGGAAAACACTAGAAGGGGGGTTGAATAGTGTTTATGCAATTTAAAAAGATAGTTACACCAATTTAAATTCCTAACCAACAAAATAGAGCGGAATAGAAATAAACCCAAAATGAAATAAAAGCAAACACAAGGATGTTTCAAGGGTTCGGATTACCCAAGTCACTTCCCGACTTGTTCCCAGTAATCTTACGTCACTTCCACCCGGATACCTCCGGATACTCAAGTTAGAACCCTAACTTGAGGTTTCCTTAAAACCCACTTGTAGCAACCCTACAAGTGAAATCGAAATACAATCGATTGACCTTGACTCCCACAACTTAGGAGCACGCAAACCACTCTCACAACCCGAGAGTAAATTCAAATAACGAAAGTTATGAAATATGAAAGCAACACTTACAATCACATATGCCTTGAAGTAGAACTTGAAGGAGAAGTGTGTTATGTGTTGAAAGACTCTCTTGGAAGAGAGGAAAGCCCTTTCTCTTGACTGCACCAAATGCATTGAAGAAATCTCTTTGGTTCTAGGTTGGAGAGCAAGAGATTGAAGATAGGAATTCTTAGGGCTTTAGGATTTGAGAGATTTGATCTTGAGAGATTTAGAAAACTGAAACTTGGAAGCATAAGTAACCTCTCAATGGAACAGTAGATGCTCCTTATATAGGTTTCTTAAACCCTACAAACGAATTCAGTAAAAACCTCTTTGAAATCCATGAGAAAAATCTCAACAGATAGAATTTGAGCTCGCGACAGTCGATTGTTGAAGAATTCACAGTCGACTGCTGCATAGTCAGAGAGGGTAGGTGAGAATTCATAACGGTAACTTACCACGTGGACAGTCGACTATTGAACCAACAGGAGACTGTAAATCCTACAGCAGGCGACTGGTCGATGAATGGTAAGTAGATGAAATCTGAAAAACATCTAGGAGAACGGGACAGACGACTAATGAAGAGAAGACAGTCGACTGTTAATCAGAACAGACGACTGTAATTCCTTCTACAGACGATTGTCAAAACCCTGAGATTTTCCAGAGAGTTGAGTCAACAAATTGGCTCACAGACAGACGATTGATGCAGCATTGACAGTCGACTGTAAATCCAACATTAAGTCGACTGGCCAGAATAAACAGAGAACCTAGGTTTGGGCAAAAGACAGACAGGCGACTGATTAACGAAACACAGTCGACTGTCACTTGGACAGGCGCCTGTGAATCGTTTATGAGTGCCTGTGGGAATTAAAGCAGAGAAGCCTAAAACTAGACTTTAAAAGTTTGTACATAACAGGCGACTGTAGAACAAAACACGGTTGTAACGGCCGCTTTTCGGTCGTTCGTATTTTCTACGTGCATGTACATTTTCGTGCACGTATTTTATTTGGCTCTTTCTTGGTTTCGGTATATACGATGTGATATACCGTTGTGACCATATGGAAGTGTAGAATTTCATAGTAATTTTTGGGAACGTCATTTCATGGCTCGTTTTCTCATAAAACAGCTTTGAATGGAAGGGCGTTTTGGTCTTTTGGCCTCAATACTCAGTTCCCGATTTTACAATAATTTTTGGTAGGTGTAGCATGCGATCAGGCCCCGTAGCGCCATACTTCTCGTCTCCACGATCGTCCTGATATTTTCGGATTATTTTTCCGATGCCCGTAGTGGAAGATATCCCCTAATCAATTTGCAACCGTTGATTAGCCTCTAATCAATTCACTCAAATCCTAATCAAATCTCATACGTATCATGGGAAATATTGATGTGTCTACCCTCACCCAACTTTACCCTACTTCGTACCCCCCCTCCTCTCACATATCCTCTCTCCTAGTCACCTAAGTGCACTCTTTTTAGACCCAAATAGCATTTCTCTTCCCTTTCTAAAACAAACCCAACACAAACCTAGGCAACTCACGCACACACCCAAAACCAGCCACCACCTCCCTTGCGCCTACCCTCCCCTCGTCGCCGGTGGACCTCCAGCCACCCTCCAACCTCCGACCATCTTCCTCCTCCCATCTCTCTCATCTCTCCTCTCTCTTTCCCCCAAAAACCCCAAGAAAACACAGCCCAAAGTCCATATCTGTGCACCTCGCCGGAAAATGGCCGTCGCCGTCGCTCTGGCCACCCCCTCTGATGACCACCACCCCCGTTCAACTACTCTCTACCCCCCATCATCTCCAACTCCCCTTACTCATTTCCCACGTCTCGATATCCTCGAAAACCCCGTGAAACTCAGATCTAGCCGCTGTTTTTGACAGTTTGCACACCGTCGCTTCAAACTCACACCCACCGGTCATTTGGACACCTATGATGACCACCCTATCACTATTGGACTCCTATCGAAACCCCATACCTACTGCAATTTCCCTCACGCTCATATCTCACCTCTAGCTCCGTGAAACCTCGTCGGAACACGCCGTATCGGCTGTTTTTGACAGATCTGGAAGCTGAACTTCAACACCGGCTCACGACCACCTCCGACCACCCCTGATAACAACTCCACCGTTGTTGTCTTCGTCTCAAAGTCTTTTAGCTTTTGAAACTTTCCGTTGTCGTTGTTCATCGCTGGATTTCTGCTCAGACGCGTGACAACAAACGTTGCGCGAATCTGTCCTATCCGGCTTCTCAGGCCACCCACCGTCGTACGCTCACACCGTCAGACACCCACCGGGCCGAGCATCTTTCACTGATCCTACCTCATGTACCGACAGCCCATTGGACCCTTGGAGTACATGTGTGTCGCCGTGCACACGTGTTTTTACCCGATGTCACCGCCGTCATGAAGATCCGTTGCGCTACCCACAACGGGAAGGAGATCGCAACTAGCTCGCTATTTTCGTGCCATTTCCTCGCTATCCAGAGGTACCTCGCTGTGCTACCCATGGACGAGGAGTTCCAGATGACGTCGACGCTTCACCGTTCAGACCCGACTTCCGCTCGTTGAACAACGTCACGAGGTTGGTTCTCCTAACGAGTAGTAAAACCCACACTGTAGCTCATCAAAACCTAATCTAAAATTGGTCAACATGAACTAAAGTTATTTTCTGCATCTTTAAAACGTTGTCCACCGTAGGAAAAGATCGACGAACGGACTAATTTTCTGTGCACATAGGGTAGACGTCGATCTAGACTGAACAAATCATCAAAAGACGTGACTTTTGACTATTAGGGTAGTCCATCTAAATTTAGAAACAAACCGTAATAGGATTGACAAAAAGCGTGATCTGACATCACCGTGATCCTGTTTCAAATGGACCATCGCCGACACGACCTTCGACAGGACGCTCTGGACAGACGACACGCTCGCCACCACATGCAAGTGTACTCACTTGTACTGTCGGCCGTGTTTAGGCCATAGACTCTTAGAACTATTAAAACATAAGCAAAGAGAACCGGAAGTGAAATGATAGCGTCCGGGACCCCCCTTGACAGCTTAGACTTGACGACGAAGTATAAGCACAACAACAACAACAATTGACACCTTAGAGTTATTCTGTGTGTGCATGCGTGTGGACACCCTAGAATGAACCTTCCCTCAACTGTGTCATGTCATGTCACGAAATCTTACGGGTGTTTCAGGTGCCCTCCATGCGAGGGTGATCTCTGGTTGTCTTGTCTTGAGCATTTTGGGTGGAGGAAGGTTGAGCGTTCCCTCGGCTTGGCAGGTTTGGCCACCCACAAACCGAAAGGTGTGAATCTCTCTTGTCATCCTCAGTCTTGTCTTGTTCCCGTGCACAAGGTTGAGCATTCCCTTGGTTGAGAAGGTGTTGGCCGCCTTCTAACCGAAAGGTGTGAACCTTAGTGACACACTCCTCAGTCTTGTCTTGTCCCGTGCACAAGGTTGAGCGTTCCCTCGGTTAAGAAGGTGCTGGCCTCCTTCTAACCGAAAGGCGTGAACCGCAGTGACACACTTCTTGTCTTGTCTTGTCCCGTGCACAAGGTTGAGCGTTCCCTTGGTACAAACCAAAAGGCGTGAACCTTAGTGACACACTTCTTGTCTTATCTTGTCTTGTCTTGTCCCGATTAGGTTAGTCCCGCCGTCGGTAGCACACACTACGGCTACATCGTGTCGTGTTTACTTTTTTCCTGCACCGTTTTACTTTCTTTAACTGCCATGTTATAACCCCAGCATGTTAATCAACCAGTAAATCGTTGTTTTAAATTACAGTACACTTGCAGTAGAGTCTAACCCTTTCTTATAGACTTCACCTGACGTACAGTTCCTTTTCTCTTGGGTGCTATACGTCAGGTGTCGAGCTGGAGTTCTTGGACGAGGCAGACTTACCAGAGTACGTGGAGCTTGAGGACGTCGACCCGGAGTACGTACCTGACGAGGACCAGTCCTAGAGGTCCCTCACCGTTGCAGTTCAGAGTTTTTCCTGCTTTCTAGTTTGGGTGCGTAGCACCGTTTACTTCTGCCTAGGTTAGGTGCTTGCACCAGTAGTTTACTTTCTGCGTTGTTGCCATGCTGTGCATTACTTCCTTTATTAGACTTTTGTACTTCTGGATATCTTGATGGAATAAAATGAATGCACTTCCTTTCAGTACTTTCTATTGTTACGAATTTTATAATGGCATGAACCTGGAATCTTTTAAAACTGTACCCCTACAGACGCTTATTGGGTCCGAGCTTCACAACTCCGTCCTAAGCGGGCCTTAGTCACGCTTCGCCTCCGCAGTTTTGGTAAGTGGGGCTCGACAGGTTTTAGTGGTGGCCCATGCAGGTCTTGTAATTATAAAAGTTTGTAGCAATAGTATTACTGGCATTCATTTTTTTATTTATCCAGTTATCGTGTACGAGTCTAATTTGGATCTTCCTTGTCAATAGGATGGCAGGGAGACGCAATACCCGAGCCGGGAGCTCAACGGATGGAGTTCCGGGAGACCAGGTCGGTGAATTCCATCAGTTTCTGGGCCTCATGAGAGAGATGCTGGACATTCAGCATCAATTGGTTCAGCAGTCCCATCAGGCTGTTGTAATGCCCTGATAGCTACTTCACAAGTACTAGAGGGGGTTAATAGTACTTTAAAATAATCAAGAGTATAATTCCTAATTATCTTGCAAACTCAACCAACAATGCGGAATGAAAATATGACAAAAAAGAAACGACCAATGCAAACAAACGATTTAACGGGTTCGGATCAAGCCAAGTCTCCCCTACTTATTCCCGGTGATCCTACGTCCCAAACACCCGGATCCCCTCCGGCTACTTGAGTTAGAATCCTCTAACTCAAATTTGCACTATGAAATTCTTGTAGAAAACTACTACAAGATCAAATCATACACAAATGAAAATGTGACTCCCACAAACCGGGATCACAAACTTCTCTTACAACCGAGAGATAAACTGAAATAGCAATGTAAATGAAACAATAAACACTTACCAACAAAATCCTATGCCTTGAGTAAAACTTACAGATTTTAGGGCAAGGAAGATTTTGAGGAAGAAGATGACACGAAACCCTAGCTCCACCAAGATGACCAACAATAGATGGCTATGGTGGGATTGGTGACTTTGAATCAAGCTCTTGGCTTGAGAAGCTCACAATGAAGAGAATCTCTCTTGAGGAAATTAGGGCTCAAGGAGTTTGCAAAGATTCTTGTGAGAGTGAGGAAGCTTTAGAAATGGAGTTGAATGCTTTCTCTTTGATCTCTAACTCACAATAAATGTCAGCCTTGAATGCTAGGTTAGAAGCCCTTCAAGTATATATAGGATAGAGAGAAGAGAGAAGCAAATTCGTAGCATTAAATGCTCCAACGGCTCTATTTTGAAGCAGTCTAATCGGTCTAAGAAGGATCACTGACCGATTAGTTTTCAACTAGTCGGTCGGTGATTCTTCTTGGACCGACTAAAAGGTTGACAGCCAAGAAAAAAATTCAGGAGATAGAGAACTAGTCGGTCTAAGAAGACTTGCCAACCGACTAGTTTGACAACTAGTCGGTCGGTGAGTGTTCTTTGACCGACTAAGCAGTTGAAATCAATAGGCTGAAAACAAGGAGAACTAGTCGGTCTAAGGACAAATTCCAACCGACTAGTTTCACAACTAGTCGGTCGATGGTTGTTCTTGGACCGACTAACTAGTCAACAGTAGCTTAGACTGGGAAGATGAAAGTATAACTAGTCGGTCTAAGAAGGATTCCAATTCGACTAATTTGACAACTAGTCGGTCGGTGAACCTTCTTGGACCGACTAATTGGTCAACAGTGAAGATGCTGAATTGAGCAAGGAGATCTATTCGGTTCAAGAAGGATTCTTAACTGACTAGATGACAATCTAGTCGGTTGGTTCTTCTTCTTGAACCAACTAAAATGCACTAGAAGCCGCGAAATGAAGCGTGAAGCTTCGGGAAAGTTTCTATGGGCTTCTAAGATAATCCTAACTCTAAGATATGAGCGTTAAGAAGATTATAATGTAAGACCTACTCAAAGCTTAACATTCTACGAAAAGAAGCTAGAAGATGGTCGCGCCCCGGATACACGTCCCAGATCGGCGACACTGTAGTCTTACCGCAAGCGCACGGTGTAGCGACGAGCGGTATCGAACACAGGGAGGCCTAATAACAGTGTCTTCTTCGGTCACCTGGCTTTAGGAAAAGTCGGGAAATGTTCGCAAATATGCGGTCACAGTCGTTCAAATGTAATAAAGGAATAACAAATTAATAAAGACGCTTAGGGGATAGGGAATCCCCGCTACTTGCCGTATCTCATCATTGTGATTCGTAGGTTTCACAATTGCTAGACTTGAAACTTGGGTGAACTAGTTGCAACTAAATGTGGAACCAAGCTCACGCTCTTGCGCTATTGCCGGGCTATAGCCAACCTCGGGTAGGGTCCAATCTCTTGCAAACCCTAACCTAGGCAAACTAGCGTGAAGAACAACATCATCGTTCAATCGTATCTCGAGCCCACTCTCATGCAAACTCGAGCTACGACCTAGGTTGGGATAGTTCCTACCCGTTCAATCTCTTGCAAACGGGTATCGGTACAGAGTTGCAATCGAAAACCCTAGTTTCGGCCCAATCTCTTGCAAACCGATTCCGGAGAAATTCAATTCCAACCCAATTCGAATATCTAGGGCTTCCTATCGAATTAGGATCCAATCTCTTGCAAATCCCAATCGGTATGAATCCCTATCTATTCGTTTTATAGCGATCCCAAACTAACCCTAATCAATCCTAGCAATAGTTTCACCAATTCATCACAAATTTGAAATTGGGCTCGTATGGTTCATCCCTACGCCCTAAGACGATGAACTACTCACAATTCATAATAGAATGCAATAGAAATTCATAAGTAAAATGAATGGAATTCATAGCAATATTCAACAAATCAATAAAAATGGAGTTTTTGAGGGAGAGAGACACAAACCAATGAAGAACAAGATAGCATCCAACCAAAATCTCACTTTTCTCTCCTCTCTAAAAGCTAAATCTAATCCCTAAAAAGTTTATCTAAAAAGGTTGCAAAAGTTCTGAAAAAGACCCCCTAAACTAGGTTAAAAACTGGAGTTAAATACCCCCCAAAATCGCCCAAAAACCCTGACAAAAATGCCCCTGCGCAGCCTCAAATCCGCAGTTTACGCTTCAGGCAGCGCGGCTCACTCGGCCGAGTGATAAATGTCACTCGGCCGAGTGACGAACCCTGTACAGAAATAGAGAGTTGGGGGTCTCGGGGGGCCGTCTCCTCGGAGGTCATCGGGCGGACGGCCTTTAGTTACTCGGGCGGACGTCGGTTGTCACTCGGGCGGACCGTCTTTCTCCACTCGGCCGAGTCAGTCATCGGGCCTGTACAGCCGAAAAACAGAGAGTTCGGCATCTTTTGTTACCGTCGTCTTGGCACCACTCGGGCGAGTGGTGACTCGGTGCTCGGTCGAGTGGCATGGTGATGCTCGGCCGAGTGCACGCTGATATTGCTCTGTTGCGTGTCCGATCTGGCCGGCCGAGCGAGCTTCCTATGGTCGGCCGAGTGACTCCTTCACTCGGCCGAGTGAAATGCTCAATGTGCCCAAACTTCATATTTTCTCCTCCTCGTCGCTCCTACGACATTCTTTATCCTTCCACTCCTCTCCAATAGCAAAATACCCCCTAAGAGAGTCGTCGGTGACACTCCGGAGTGGGTGCATCTCAGAATCGCTCCAAATCGCTCCAAATCTCCTGAAATACGACAAAAACAACAAATCGTGAAAATCATCGCAACATTGTCGAATAAACGTGAAAAACACGATTTGAGCGATCTAAATGGCATGCAAACATGCAGAAAAAAGGTGTAAAATACGGAGCGATCAAAATCCCCCAAGCTTACCTCTTACTCGTCCTCGAGGAAGATAAGTAAAAAGCGAACCCGGTGGATAAAGATAAAGAAAACGGCGGAAAGGTGGAAAATGGAAAACGAAAAACGAAATAGAAAACGAAGAGGGAAGTTGCTAGATCATTTTTCTCAGGACGTGGGTTTTGCTTACTCATATAGCATGCATCGAATATAAAACACATGTCAAAGACTTCTTATTTTGATATCATAGTATAATGATGCATTTGAAATAGAAAACCAAAGAATATCAATATAGCATGAAAAATGGAATAATCCCAAGATTAACATCATCTGTAGCATTTAAAGCGGTATACAATATCGTAGATCACATACTTTTCAATTGAATGCTTTCTATAAGGAGTATAAGAGATATCACACGATAGAGTAGAAAGAATAGAAAAAGTGTGGTTTTCATGAAATGAATGCTAAGCGTAGATTTCTGGACTTCGTAAAACTTTAGCAATCTCACCGAGTATAAAATATTACTTAGCCTAGGTTGTCATGCACTGTCAAGTAGTCACTCTCTCACACATCATTGGATTCTCTCCCCCAAGCTTATCTATAAGCGTGGTGGCATATATAAAACGACATTTACATCCCCATTTTTATGAAGCTCCAAAAGTCAAAAATAAAACAAAAGAGGGAAGAAAGAGACAAAGTATATGAGATGGGATCGTTTTCGAACTACTTTTATCTTGTTGTGAATGGGTATTTACTGGGTTGGTGAGTTATTGGGCCAACCCAAGTGGTTGGGCCCATACCCACTTGTATTCTCCCCTTTGGCTATAAATATAGACTTGAGGGCTCTCCCCTCAATACTTGATCCATAACACGTTATCAGCACGAGCCTCTAAAATTTTTGTTTTCCACAAATTTTTCCGTTCGTTGCAAAGGCGAAGGCGAAGGCGAGACGGGAGATTGACGAGCGCGGTGCAAGGCTTCCTCCATCAAGGGTCGTCATCCGCGTAGGGCTTCGAGCAACCGTCGCTATATCCGGAGGACGGATATAGAGGTAAAAACTCTAAAAACAAGGTCTTTAATCATACGTATGATTACCCCTCCCCTAGATCTCACAAGATCGTCACGGGGATTCATCGTCGCCTTGAAAACGACGGATTTGTCTTCTCAAAAATCAAATTTTTTTTAGGGTTCTTGGATTTTTCTGTCAAACCCTAAATCAAACCCCGCCGGCGGCCTCGCCGCCGCCGCCCCCCGGCCACGCCGCCCACCCCCCATAGGAGAGGGGGGGGAGGCTGCCGCCGCACCCCCCCTGCAGGGGGGGCGGCCCCCGCCGTCCCCCCCTGCAGGGGGGGCGGCGGCCCCCCCCCCCCTCCCGTGCCCGCCGTCCCCCCGCAGAAGGGGGGCGACGCCCCCCCCCCCCCCCCCCCCCCCCCCCGCCGCCCCCCCCCCCCGCAGCGGGGGGCGGCGGCCCCCTGGCCACGCCCCCCTCTGCGGGGGGCGACGGCCCCCCCCGCCGTCCCCCCCCCCCCCCCCCCCCCCCCCGCAGCGGGGGGCGGCGGCCCCCTGGCCACGCCCCCCTCTGCGGGGGGCGACGGCCCCCGCCGTCCCCCCCCCCCCCCCCCCCCGCAGCGGGAGGCGGCGCCCCCCCCCGACCGCGCCCCCACCCTCTCTGCGGGGGGGGCGGCGGCGGCGGCGGCGGGGCCCCCCGCCGTAACCCTAACCCTAAGAAAAAAAACAGTGCTGTGGGCCTGAAGCCCACAGCAGAACTGTGGGCTTCAGGCCCACAGAACTCTTTCACAAAAAAAACACAGATCTGTGGGCCTGAAGCCCACAGCAGATCTGTGGGCTTCAGACCCACAGATTTTCATCAAAAAAAAATTGGGGGGAGGCAATAGGGCTATGAATGTGCCTCAAAAAGGCAACCTATTAGCCTAAAAAATTGTTTTAAAATGGGGATTCAAAGGCAAAATATTCGTGAAAAATCACGGTAAATTACGGGACGAATATCGGGCAAACAAGGGCGTTTTGGGGATTCTTTTTGGGGGACCTTTTGGGATGACGAGGGAGACTTTTCCCTCTGACAAAGAAAATGTTAATTTTGGGCTCTTAATCAATTTGATTGATTAAACCCATTTGCTTTACAACCTATGCATCGTAATCCCTTTTACATGCTTTACATCTCTGGCAAAATTATGTGGATATTATTTGCGTGGTTGTACATTTTGTTTAAAAACTTAATAATTAGGAAGATCCTGCGACCGCTCTGCCGTTAGTTACCTAACCTAACGGTGTATGACGTTGCCCAGTGGTCCAATAATTATTAAGTGATTAAATATTACTTTATCCTCATATGAATAAACTGCCTGTGATGTCTGTGGATGAAAATGTTGATGAGCACAATATTCTTGCATGAATTGCTAAATGTGGTTTTTGGATCGGCCGTTTAGTCCCACAGTTTATTTCCCGCACTTTTTCTTTTATTTTTGAGAGAAATTGTAGTGAGGAATTTATGTAAATGTCAAAGAAAGAAGACCTACTTCCATGGAGTCGGAAGCTACGCTTGAAGACGAAGATATTAAAATGGGACACACGGGGTTTCCAAAGTTGTATTTTCATTTTAATTCAAGCTGCAAATTTGTATAATTTGGACTGTGGACTTTTTGGACTCTTTCTTGTGGGACTGGCCGATCCACACATTTAGCTTTTCATTAAATATTGCTTCCGCATGAAAATGTTTTTCTGGTTGATTATTAATTCATGCTTGTTTGTGCTCTGCTAGATAAATGGCTAAAATTGCAAGCGTTGACTTTGAAGTGCTGGATGCATCAGGCAGAAACTATCTAAGCTGGCAGCTAGATGTTAAGTTTCACCTGCGGGCCAAGTCCCTCATCACTGCTGTGACTGAAAAAGAAAATGTTAGCGATATAGAGAAGGCGCAAGCCATCATCTATATTCGCCGCCATGTGGACAAGACCTTAAAGGCTGAGTACCTTACGGTCGAAGATCCACTTGAGCTATGGACCGCCCTTGAGGACAGGTATAAACATCAGAGAGATGTTATACTCCCAAGGGCGAGATATGAGTGGGAGAACCTGAGACTGCAGGACTTTAAGTCCATTGCTGAGTACAACTCAGCACTTTTTAGCATCACCTCACGCCTGAAGTTGTGTGGTGTAAAAGTCTCAGAAGATCGCATGCTGGAAAAGACATATACGTCTTTCCATGAAAAGGATGCGATACTTATGCAGCAATACCGTGAACGTAAGTTCACCAAGTATTCAGAGCTGCTGTCATGTCTTCTCATGGCCGAGCAAAACAAAGAGCTTCTTCTCGCCACTCACAATATGCGCCCTCCCGGCACTGTCCCCCTACCAGAAGCTCACAATACCTCTTCCTTCAAAAAGAAGAGGGAAAATAAAAGAAAAGAAAGACCACAGAAAGGGGGGCAACAGAAAAGAGCCAAGGGCCCACCACAGCAGCGCAAGAATGAAGGGAAGCGCAAGTTCACCTGGCGCAGGAATGATAACAAGAAAAACAATGCACCCCCACCCAAGAGGGACTGGGAAGACCAGTGCCACAGCTGTGGCATGACAGGCCACTGGTCTAGAGTGTGCAGGACCCCAGTGCATCTCCAGGAGCTTTATAAACAAAGCAAGAAAAAGAATGCTGAATCAAACCTGGTGGCTGCGAATAATGCAGTCAAATTTACAGCAAAAGACTTCGAGTCAGATAATCTGCTTGATTAGCCCGTTATCATTTATCTTAGCATTTCTATTGTATGAACATTTCTATTTCATGAGAGCTTTTATGTATCTTCAATTCTGCTGAATAAAATTTAGCTTTTCTGAATGCAAATGTTTACTCATTCTTTTTAGATGGAATGCTCTCATGACTACTTAGTAGACAGCGCGTCAACACATACGATCCTTCAACACAAATGCTATTTTCATAGCATTATCCCGTATAAGAGCCCTGTAAACACAATTTCAGGGCCATCGGACATAATTGAAGGTTCTGGGAATGCAACCTTGTTGCTCCCCAATGGAACAGAAATAAAAATAAAAGATGCACTTTACTCTCTGAATTCCAAGAGAAACTTACTAAGTTTCAAAGATATCCGTTTTAACGGATTCCACTTGGAAACAGCAAATGTCAAAGAAAACGAATTACTGTATGTAACGTCTCAAGAAACTGGAGTTAAAACCATTCTTGAACGTTTTGAGAGCCTCTCATCAGGCCTCTACCATACAAAAATTCGGAGAGAGGAAGCAAACCTGACGGAGCACCTGAAGTGCCCGGCATCGGCCAAATTCTTACTTTGGCACGATAGACTTGGCCACCCCGGATTTGTGATGATGCACCGCATCCTAGCACAATCCCACGGGCATAACCTGAAGAACCAGAAGATTCTTCAGAAGGGAGAATTCCCTTGTGTACCCTGCTTTAAGGGTAAATTAATAACAAGGCCATCACCACTTAAAGTGGATATCGAGTCTCCTAGCTTCCTTGAAAGAATACATGGAGACATATGTGGACCTATCCACCCCCCTAGCGGGCCTTTTCGGTACTTTATGGTACTGATTGATGCATCTTCGAAATACTCGTATGTGTGTCTACTTTCAACCCGCAACTTAGCTTTTCCAAAGCTTTTGGCACAGATAATAAAGTTGCGGGCGCATTTCCCAGACAACCAAATAAAGAAAATATGTCTGGATAATGCGGGGGAATTTACCTCTCAGTCATTCCAAGAATATTGCCAGGCAACGGGAATAGAAATTGAACATCCGGTGCCACATGTTCATACCCAAAATGGGTTAGCTGAGTCGCTAATCAAAAGACTCCAATGGATCGCACGACCATTGCTGATGAAATCCCAGTTGCCGGTGGATGCATGGGGACATGTAATTTTGCATGCTGCATCACTAATAAAAATAAGACCCTCAGGAGGTCAGAGTCTATCTCCAATGCAACTCGCATATGGAACGCCGCCGAACATCTCTCACTTGAGAATCTTCGGCTGCGCAGTTTATATCCCCATTGCACCACCACAGAGGACCAAGATGGGCCCTCAACGTCGCCTAGGTATCTACGTAGGGTTTGACTCACCCTCCATTATAAGATACCTAGAACCCCAAACGGGGGACGCCTTCAAGGCACGCCTTGAAGACTGCAATTTTGATGAGACGTATTTCCCCAAAATGGGCCTAGACATCGAAAAGTCTAGTGCAAAGCAAATGTTGACGTGGGATACAAAAAGCTTGACCCACTACGATCCGGTAACAAGACAATGTGATGATGAGATCCGGAAGATCTTACACATCCAGGACACAGTCCATAGATTACCGGACTCGTTCACTGACAACCAGAAGATTGTCTGATCACACATCCCTGCTGCGAATACTCCAGCTAGGATTGACATCCCGAAGGATGGATGCAATCCACCGGTAGCAGAAGTGGCTGCACCTCAACAGAAAAGAGGCAGACCACCAGGCTCCAAGGATAAAAATCCAAGAAAAAGAAAAATATCCGGAGACCTTGGGACGATACCCCCACAGAGAAACGAGCTCGTGTCCATACCCTCTCCCCTCCCGGAATCAACTGCAGAGGAACTACCGGGAGAAACAGAAATATCACTAAATTATGTACGTACAGGGGAGGTATTAGACAGAAAGAGTACAGTCGTCGACGATGCCTTCGCGTTTCACATTGCCATTCACGTCGCCGGAAGCGATGATGATTATGAACCACACTCCGTTGCTGAATGCAAACGTAGAGATGATTGGCCAAAGTGGAATCAGGCAATAGAAGCCGAGCTGGACTCGCTTCAGAAACGAAAATTCTTTGGGCAAATAGTCCAGACACCTACCGGTGTCAAACCTGTGGGATACAAATGGGTATTCGTCAGAAAAAGAAACGAAAATAATGAGATCTCACGCTACAAAGCTAGACTTGTAGCACAGGGATTTTCCCAATGACCGGGCATAGACTATGACGAAACATACTCCCCGGTCATGGATGCGATCACGTTCAGATTCCTGATAAGCTTAACAGCAAAGGAAGGCCTAGATATGCAGCTAATGGATGTTGTGACTGCGTATCTATAAGGCAATCTCGACAAGGAGATCTACATGAAACTTCCTGATGGCTTTTCAATGCCTGCTGAACTGAAAGATAGACCTCGGGACGTCTATTCTGTTAAGCAACAAAGATCATTGTATGGTCTCAAACAATCAGGAAGAATGTGGTATAATAGACTCAGTGAGTTCCTTGTTCAACAAGGATTCACGAACAATGAAGTCTGCCCTTGTATCTTCATAAGAACAAAGGGAAAAGGATTCGTGATAATAGCTGTCTACGTAGACGATCTGAATCTCATAGGATCTCCCGAAGAGATCACTGAGATATCTGTAAGCCTAACAAAAGAATTCGAAATGAAAGACCTAGGCAAAACCAAATTCTGCCTTGGCTTACAGATTGAACATCAGAAAGACGGAATCCTATTACACCAAACCACATATACGACGAAAATGTTGCAAAGATTCCATATGGACCATTGCCATCCATTAAGTACACCTATGGTAGTACGATCACTGGATGCACATAAAGACCCCTTCCGGCCGTTGGAAGAGGGGGAGGATATACTTGGTCCGGAAGTTCCCTATCTGAGTGCCATCGGAGCACTACTATATCTGGAAAACTGCACGCGTCCCGATATAGCGTTCGCAGTAAATTTGCTTGCCAGATACAGTGCAGCGCCTACGCAGCGCCACTGGACCGGGGTAAAGCACCTTCTGCGCTACCTCCAAGGGTCTACAGATTTGGGACTCTTCTACAAACATGGAACATCCTCTACACTTGCAGGTTATGCTGATGCAGGGTACTTGTCTGATCCCCCCAAAGCAAAATCACAGACTGGGTACGTGTTTACCTACGGAGGGACAGCCATTTCCTGGAGATCCATCAAGCAAACCTTGACGGCAACCTCATCCAATCACTCGGAGATCATTGCCATCCATGAAGCAAGCAGAGAATGCGTATGGCTACGCTCCGTCATCCACCACATCTTGTCTACGACCGGACTGAAGACGGGAGACCTCGAGCCCACTACCATGTTCGAGGACAATGCTGCTTGCATAGCTCAGCTACGAGGTGGCTTCATCAAAGGCGACAGAACGAAACACATTTCACCAAAGTTCTTCTGGACGCATGAGCTACAGAGAGATGGCAAGATCGACATCAGACAAGTGCAGTCATGTGACAATTTGGCAGATTTGTTCACCAACGCCCTTCCTACTGCTACCTTTAGAAAACTTGTACATATGATTGGAATGAGACGCCTAAGAGATCTGAAAGCTTGAGAGCTTGTACAGATCAGGGGGAGTTTGGCAGAGTTTGCACTCTTTTTCCTTAAATATGGTTTTTCCCACTGGGTTTTCCATAGCCAAAGGTTTTAACGAGGCAAATCTCACCAACTCAGGATCCTGAAGTATCCACCCCATGTGAGACCCATACAGGCTCAGAATCCTGAAGTATTCATGAGCGGGGTCCACAACCATGGCTGGATAAGGGGGAGTGTTGTGAATGGGTATTTACTGGGTTGGTGAGTTATTGGGCCAACCCAAGTGGTTGGGCCCATACCCACTTGTATTCTCCCCTTTGGCTATAAATATAGACTTGAGGGCTCTCCCCTCAATACTTGATCCATAACATATCTTTTCTTTTCTTATTCTCAAATCTTTTTATTTTTCTTTTTTTTCTCTTTTTTTTCAATAGCATATATACACAATGATCCCAAATCAAAGAGAAGGATATACAAGTATATTTTTTTTCTTTGGGTTTTGGGGAATTTGGAGCATGTGATTTTAATAACGGGGGAATGCCAAAGATAGAATCGCTAAGGGGGAGATTCACCAATGAATTTAAAATAGAGAAATTATGTTCAAGATATGTGGAGAAAGAAAGAAATGTATCTCTCAGTTCACTCTGTAGGACGTGCATGACAACTTCAGTAGTGTAATATAATCTACTCAGTTTAATCTCAAAAAGTAAACTAATCCAGATTTATCAAAGCTAGCAAACATTTCAATCAACCCGAAGTGAAGCGTACAAATCATGCAAATAGAAGAGATGTGAGAAAGGAAATAAGTACTCCAGATATAAGCATCAATGCGTGAATCTTGGTGTGTTTTCTACGATAGCATACATATGAATCATCAGACATCAGCTAATAATAGAATTTCATCCATTTTCATACAGCAAAAGGGAGTGGGTTACTATTTCTAAATGCAAAGCAGAACATAGCATATGATATCAGAAATAAGAAACTATGACATGACAAACATAGCATGCATATAGAGAAAAGCTAACACCACGTCATCATCATCACAGAAAGGTCATCTCTAGCAAAAGATGAAAGGAATAAAGATAAACGAAAATAAAGACTATTTACAATGCATCACACAAGAAAAATAAGAAAAACGTGGTGCATGGTAAAATAAATGAAAAAGTGATGAAAAAAAATGGGTGTGAAAGTGGAAAAAACGTGGAAAAGCTAAAAATAAAGGTGACAAAAGCAAAAAGTGTGAGAACTCACTCCCCCAAGCTAAAGTGCACAGTGTCCTCAATGTGCGAAGTGTGGCACACCGAGAGACGGGTAATGGAAGGGAGGGTATGCAGGCATGTTAAAAAGGAATAAAAATAACAAAATGAAAAATATGATGCGAATGTGATGCATGCAAGGATAAGAGTGAAGCAGATATATGTGTGTCACCAAAAATACTCTCCCTCACTCCCGAAAAAGGATATAGAATGATATGATCAAAATGTGGACAAAAATAGTGCTGGGAGGGGGTGGGCAAAAACTCGTCAGGACCAAGCAGAGAATGGGCAGCATAACGACAAAAAGTATCGATGGCATCAAGGGTGTGCCTAAGCTGGTGGTGCTGCGCCATCTCTGTCCTGAGGCAGAGGTGGTGGTGGTGGTGGATGGGTGACAGTCTGCTGGGTTGGTGGTGGTGGGGGTGGTGGGCGTGGAACAGTCTGCTGGGTGGGTGGTGGTCATGGCAGTCGCTCGAGGATCTGGGTCAGGCAAAAGTGAATGCCGGGAAGTAGCTCGAGGCGGTGCTGCATGGCGGTGACTGTGGAAGAAAGAGCCCTAAAATCGCCCTGCAGTCCACTCATCGCCCCCTCAAGAGCACGAACTCTCTGAACTAAGGCGTCAGGGGGTGGTGGAGCGGAGGGACGGACAGGTCTAGGCTGAGCTGGTCGGGGCTGTCTAATACGTGCAGTGTAGGTGATCGGGACAGCAGGCATGGGTCGAAAGGGTGCTGTGCTCACTAGTAGATCGGGACAGCAGGCATGGATCGGGACAGCAGGCATGGGTGTTGTGCTCACTAGTGGATGCCCAGCTTCAGTGCGAGGCTGGGTCGCAGGCTGGTATGAGGTGGAAGCAGCAGTAGTGGGAGTGGAAGACAAAATCGGTAACGAGGCAGCGAGAGAGGTCAGTGACACAAACGTGGGAACAGACGTCACGACACTCTCAGATAGGATGGCTGCCGTGGAGACAGAAAGGTCAACCGATGGGGAGGCAGTGTGGGGTCCAAAAGGTGAAACCCAGCGGAGATCAAAGTGGATAGGGTCTCCACGACGGAAGTGAAGGAAGGCTCGCCGCTCTCAAGTATGGTGGGTGGACGCTCGGGTAGCAGAGAGGTGAGTGGCTCAACCGACAAGGGCACAGCAGTGGTGGTGGTAGTGGTAGACGTGGTGGGCGTAGGCTCAGCAAGTGTACTCCCGACACTGGCAGAAGAGGGGACAGAAGTGTCGGGAGCGGCAGAAAGTGCAGGCTCAGGCTGAGGGAACACAGGGTTAGCTGGCGGTGCAGGGTGTGCAGGTGGTGCAGGCTCAGCTCCCTCGGCCTCTAGCATGTAGGCGGCGGGGATCAGGAGATCCATCGTCGGAAGCCAGTCCTCGTGTACTGGTCCTATGTGTGTCTGAGCGGGGCTCGAAAGGATCATGTAGTCAGCACCGAACGGACCGTGCAACCATACCCAGTGCCGCTGGCCGTGCAGACGAAGCATCTTCATCCGGGCCATGACGTCTATCGAGAGTGAAGTAGGGCCCGAAGGTCGACGCAGGTCGGTCGGTAGGTCCTCGCCGGTCATCAGAGCTATCAGGGTGATCAGGCCGTCGCAACATATCGGGGAGCTAGCGCCCACCGATACGATGATGCGGTCCAAAAACCAGCTAGCGACGTCAATCTCAACGGCGGGGACCATCATGACACCATCCCTATCAAGAACTCTGGGGCAAGTCATCGCGTAGAGCATATAGAGCTCAGGCGTCGACATCGTCCCAGGCTCGTACCTCGCCAGAAAGGTGGTCACCATAAGACGCTGTGCTATGCAGAGGCAGGGGTGGACTATGGCCGAGGCCTTGGCCCTACTATGGTTAAATGCCTGAGGTAAACCTGTGATCCGGGCCCAAAAGGCCTGTGAATCGAAGGATGGGGGAGGGATGTGTGTGGGGGCGTAGGCTCGGTCGGGTGTGGGGACAGCGGGCCACTGAAAGAATGCCCTAAGCATATCGGGAGTGATCTGACACTCTCGATCCATAAGTCTAAAGGAGCATCCCTCAGCGGTCCGGGCGATCGAGCTGAGTACCTCGAGTGTCGGACGGACGTAAGTGTCCGCCGACACGGAAAGAAAATCTCGCCAACCCACGTTGTCGTACAACGTGAGCATCCCCTCGAGTACCCCCAGTCGGTCTAGGTCAGCAAGGTGTGCGAACCTGGAGGGCACTATCGAGCGCTGGGCGATACGCTCAAAAGCGACGCGATGTGCGTCGTCTCGGAACGTAATACCCAGCGGCCCGACGATAGGAGCCGGCGGTGGCTGTGGGTGGATGGGCTGGGCTGGGAATGGCTGTGGGTCGACTGGATCGGCAGGCTATGGCTGTGTGGGGTGAGGTGGTGTAGGAGGAGGAGAGTCCTCCATCTCGTAGGAGGGGCCGGGCTCATCCGACCGCTTCTGCTTGGCGGAAGCTCTCCTAGTGAGTGGACGTGTTCGGGGCGGCATGTGTGCCCCGAGTGATCACCCAACAAATATAAAATGCAGCGTGTCAAAAATAATGGAACGAAGGTACCTGAACATGCCATGAGAGCAAAACAACAGATGCGTGCGAAGACGCCGACTCCACTAAGCCAAAAGCGCGCCCCGGAAGCTCCCCTAGGCTCCCTTAAGCTCCCCAAGATAGCCTACACATAAAACATCGATATCAGCATGTAAAATTCAAGATACATGGGGGATTAGGGGTATAATAGATAGATAATGAAATTAATTTGGGGTAGGGGCTTGATAGGTACACGGATCATCAAAAAATAGGAGAAAATGGAGAAAGCAGGCGAAATTGGGGTTACCGGAGGATGGTCGGCGACGAGGGAGTCGCCGGCGGTGAGGGTGGTCGGCGGTCGGCGCTCGGCGCTCGGCCGCCAACGGTCGGCGGTCGAGGGCAGCGTTCGGGCAAGGGGGTGGTCGCAGCGGGCAAGGAGACGATCGGGCTCGGGCACGAAAGAAAATTTGGGCGTTTCGAATTCCGCGCCGAGCCCGTTCGCTTATATAAGTGAAGTTACGACTCGGCCGAGTGACTAAATCACTCGGCCGAGTGATCGTAACGAAAAAGTTTATAAAATTTGTCCCTCCGCTTACGATTCGGCCGAGTGGCTTTGCCACCCTCAGCCGAGTGGAAAGAGTCCATTCGGCCGAGTGACTCAAGCTACTCGGCAATTCTCGCCCTAGGAGCATATCAGTTTCACTCGGCCGAGTGAAGATATATCCTCGGCCGAGTGGCAATTTATACCGAAATCGAAAAAAGAACAGATAGTTGGGTGCAGCAGACTTCCCTCGTTGGTGCGCCACTCGGGCGGACGACGTTGGTTGCTCGGCCGAGTGGATAGGGTACTCGACCGAGTGAGGCCATGTTTTCTGCTGTGATGCTCCGTTTTGGCTCTAATCTCTGTTTTTCTTTCTCCAGTTGATTTATTCCTTCTCCTAAGCCTCAAGCGCGTTCCTGGAGTGCTCTTCTTCGCCTTAGTCATCCTCCATATGATAAATATCACGTTCTCCTCTCCTGTCAAAGAAAATAGGACCCGTTGTCAAAAAATTTCGGGCAAACGACTCAAAAACACTAATAAAGTCTAAAACAAAAATAAAAACCAAAATAGAAAAAATGCGATAACCATCGGGTTGCCTCCCGACAAGCGCTCGTTTAAGGTCTTGAGCTCGACCCCTTTTGATTTTCAATTAACGCTTGATGTTGGGTGCATACGAGATGCACCCGTCGAACTTGCTTGGAAGACCACTCGGATTTGGATCATGGTGGTGTGAGATCTTCCTCAATGCCCCTTCGTCATGGGCAAGGTTGGGGGGTGGCTCCCCCAAGCTAGAGCTTGCTCCGATCTTCCTATTTGCCGGTGACACCGATCTTCGTATCGGTGGAGCTTTCTTCGGAGTCCTCAACTTCGAGAGCTTGCAGAGCTCCCGTATTCTTGCGACATCAGCGTCGCCATCATCAATTTCCATGGAGATATCAGGGGAGTGCTCCATCTTCTCTTCCTCGGCCAAATCTAGGCCTTCTTCGAAGCTATCTTCGTGGGGTGTGCCGATGGAGTGGGGTATCGCCTCTTCAATGACCTCATCATGGAGGTAAGAAAGGTCGTCCGACCGTCCCTTGAGTAGATATATTCTATTTACCTCACCCATAGGGACTCCTTCGGAATAATGCTTTAGACGTTGCCCATTCACCTTGAAAGTGGCTCCGTCTTTCCCTTCCAATTCAAATGCTCCCCCGGTTGTATGCGCTTGATGGTGAAAGGTCCAGACCACCGTGACCTCAACTTCCCGGGGAATAGTCGGAGTCGGGAATTATATAGTAAGACCTTGTCTCCGACCTTGAAGTCTGTTACAGTTATGCGGGCGTCGTGGAGAATCTTGGTCCTCTCTTTGTAAATTCTTGAGCTCTCGTAGGCATCTCTTCTAATTTCGTCAAGCTCATTGATGTCCAAGAGTCGCCTCACCGCCGCACTCTTATAGTCATAATTGAGGGTCTTGATGGTCCAATACGCGCGGTGCTCCAACTCTACCGGTAGGTGACAAGCTTTCCCATAAACAAGTCGGAACGGTGTGGTGCCAATAGGGGTGCGAAAAGCCGTGTGATATGCCCATAGAGCATCGTTTAACTTCATGGACCAATATTTTCTAGATCGATCTACAGTCTTTTCAAGAATTTGCTTGATTTCTCTATTTGAGACTTCCACTTGTCCGCTCGTCTGAGGGTGGTAGGCCATGCCGATTCTATGGTTTACCCCGTACTTTTTCAACATAGCCTCAAATTTGTTTTCAATAAAGTGGCTTCCCCTGTCGCTTATCAAAGTACGGGGCACCCCAAAGCGCGGGAAAATATTCTGCTTGAAAAACTTTGAGACAACCCTTGCGTCATTGGTAGGGGTGGCAATGGCTTCTACCCATTTGGAGACATAGTCCACGGCCAACAAGATATACTTGTTACCCTTGCTTGACGGAAATGGTCCCATGAAGTCCACTCCCCAACAATCAAAGAGCTCAATCTCTAGAATGGGCTTCATTGGCATCTTATTTCGTTTCGAAATATTCTTGGTTCGTTGGCATCTATCGCACGTCTTGACGAAGTCGTGCGTGTCTCTGAACATGGTTGGCCAAAAGAATCCACTCTGCAATATCTTAGCGGTAGTCTTAGAAGCGGCGTGATGTCCCCCGCATGGCATACCATGGCAATGCAAGATGATGGAGGTGGCCTCCTCCTTAGAGATACATCTCCGGATAACCCCATCCTTGCATATCTTAAAGAGGTACGGGTCTTCCCAGAAATAGCTACGGACCTCATGCATAAATCTCCTCTTTTGTTGTGTGGGCATCCCGCATAGTTTAATCCCACAAGACAAGTAATTGACATAGTCCGCATACCAAGGAACTTCCCCGTGCCTTATGGGGTATAGCCTCTCATCAACAAAGGAGTCATCGATGGGCGAGTCATCGATGGGCAAACTTTCGTCCTCCTTGTCACGAATAAGTCTAGACAAATGGTCCGCCACAACGTTGTCCGTACCCTTCTTATCTCTGATTTCCAAGTCAAACTCTTGCAATAGAAGTATCCACCTTATCAACCTAGGTTTGGCCTCTTTCTTGTTTAGGAGATACTTCAATGCTGCATGGTCGGTGTGGACAATTACCTTGGATCCAAGGAGATATGAGCGGAACTTTTCAATGGATTACACGACCGCTAGAAGCTCTTTCTCCGTAGTTGTGTAATTTTTCTATGTGTCATCCAACGTTTTGCTTGCATAGAATATTGCATGAAGCTTCCTATCTTTCCTTTGCCCCAATACCGCTCCAATTGCTTGGTCACTTGCACCACACATGAGTTCAAAGGGAAGGCTCCAATCCGGTGGTTGGATGATGGGCGAAGAAATTAGTGCCTCCTTCAATGTATTGAAGGCTTGCAAGCATTCACCTGAAAAAACAAACGGAGCATCTTTAGCAAGCAAGGAAGTAAGAGGTCGGGCAATCAAGGCGAAATCCTTGATAAAGCGGCGGTAAAACCCCGCATGACCAAGAAAGCCTCTAATGCCCTTGACATTAATAGGAGGAGGGAGTTTCTCGATTACCTCAATCTTTGCCTTATCTACCTCAATTCCTCTCGAGGAGACAAGGTGCCCAAGCACTATCCCTTCGGTGACCATGAAATGACATTTCTCCCAATTAAGAGTAAGGTTATTTTGCTGACATCTTTTAAGTACTTTGGTAAGATTAGCCAAACAAGAATCAAACTCACTTCCATAAACTGAGAAATCATCCATGAAAACTTCCATAATATTTTCAATATAGTCGGAAAAGATGGAGGTCATGCACCTCTGAAAGGTGGCGGGTGCATTACAAAGGCCAAAAGGCATTCTACGGTAAGCGTAAGTGCCATAAGGACAAGTAAAAGTACTCTTTTCTTGGTCGTCTTCATGCAAAGGGATTTGGAAAACCCCGAATACCCATCCAAGTAACAAAAGTATTGATGTTTAGCAAGCCGTTCAAGCATTTGATCTATGAAGGATAGTGGGTAATGGTCTTTTCGGGGTGGCTTTGTTTAGTTTTCGGTAATCAATACACATCCGCCATCCCGTGACAGTGCGTGTAGAAATGGGCTCTCCCTTTTCATTTTTTATAACGGTCATCCCCCCTTTCTTGGGGACGACGTGAACGGGGCTAACCCATCTACTGTCAGAGATAGGGTAGATAATTCCGGCCTCAAGCAATTTTAGGATTTCCTTCTTGACTACCTCTTTCATATTCGGGTTCAACCGCCTTTGAGGCTCAATAGAAGAGGCTTCAGTGTTTTCCAAGTGGATCCTATGCGTGCATAGCCTAGGGCTTATTCCCTTAAGGTCAGAGATAGTGTAGCCAAGAACATCCTTGTGATCCCTAAGGACTTCTAATAGTTTTTCAAGTTGATCTTGGCCAAGGTAGGCTTTAACAATCACCGGGAAGGTCAATTTACTACCCAAGAAAGCATACCTTAGATTCGACGGTAATTGTTTAAGCTCTATCTCAAAGGGTGCCGCACCCTTTTCTTCGTCATCTTGTGTGAATTTGGCTTCTCCTTCAAAATCTGAATTTAGCTCACTCTCGAGTGGAGGCTCAGATTCGCTTCCTAGTGAGGACGGTGCATTGGAATAGACGCTCTCCGATTCCGCGCTTGCATCGATAGGACCACCACCTTGCTCCGGTTCATTCCTGAGATCAAGAAATACGTCAGCAGATTCATAAATGCAAGAGTGGGGGTCATAAAATGTATCTCCCTGAATATCGGTTTGTTCGAAGTGTTCCTCAGGAGTGTAGTACTCTTCGACACATGCTCTATCGTCTTCAAAATATAGCTTGTCGTCCCTTACATCAACTCTGATATCGCCCCCAATAGTCCCATCCGGGGAGATTTGATCCATCACGAAGCTAGCAAACAGTTGTTCGACGGGGTCCTCGATATTAATAGCAAAAGCTACGGCATCGTGGACCTCATCAATAAGTTCCTTAAGGAGCTCCGCAAAAGATTCATCATCTCCTTGGCCAGACTCAGTCATTGGAATTGCATCCCGCATTTTACCTGTTAAGATCTTGTGGAAAATTTCGGGAGGGCTTGCAAAATAGGGCTGTAAACAGAGTTAGAAAATAATGAAGAAATAAAGAAATAAATTGAAGAGAAATAACCGGGTGATCCAAATCGAACTCCGTCAAAATGCCTTCCCCAGCAACGGCGCCAAAAAACTTGGTCACGCCCCGGATACACGTCCCGGAGCGGCGACACTGTAGTCTTACCGCAAGCGCACGGTGTAGCGGCGAGCGGGTATCGAACACAGGGAGGCCTAATAACAGTGTCTTCTTCGATCACCTGGCTATAGGAAAAGTCGGGAAATGTTCGCAAATATGCGGTCACAGTCGTTCAAATGTAATAAAGGAATAACAAATTAATAAAGACGCTTAGGGGATAGGGAATCCCCGCTACTTGCCGTATCTCATCATTGTGATTCGTAGGTTTCACAATTGCTAGACTTGAAACTTGGGTGAACTAGTTGCAACTAAATGTGGAACCAAGCTCATGCTCTCGCGCTATTGCCGGGCTATAGCCAACCTAGGGTAGGGTCCAATCTCTTGCAAACCCTAACCTAGGCAAACTAGCATGAAGAACAACATCATCGTTCAATCGTATCTCGAGCCCACTCTCGTGCAAACTCGAGCTACGACCTTGGTTGGGATAGTTCCTACCCGTCCAATCTCTTGCAAACGGGTATCGGTATAGAGTTGCAATCGAAAACCCTAGTTTCGGCCCAATCTCTTGCAAACCGATTCCGGAGAAATTCAATTGCAACCCAATTCGAATATCTAGGGCTTCCTATCGAATTGGGATCCAATCTCTTGCAAATCCCAATCGGTATGAATCCCTAGCTATTCGTTTTATAGCGATCCCAAACTAACCCTAATTAATCCTAGCAATAGTTTCACCAATTCATCACAAATTCGAAATTGGGCTCGTATGGTTCATCCCTACGCCCTAAGACGATGAACTACTCACAATTCATAATAGAATGCAATAGAAATTTATAAGTAAAATGAATGGAATTCATTGCAATATTCAACAAATAAATAAAAAAGGAGTTTTTGAGGGAGAGAGATACAAACCAATGAAGAACAAGATAGCATCCAACCAAAATCTCACTTTTCTCTCCTCTCTGAAAGCTAAATCTAATCCCTAAAAAGTTTATCTAAAAAGGTTGCAAAAGTTCTGAAAAATACCCCCTAAACTAGGTTAAAAACTGGGGTTAAATACCCCCCAAAATCGCCCAAAAAACCCTGACGAAAATGCCCCTGCGCAGCCTCAAATCCGCAGTTTACGCTTCAGGAAGCGCGGCCCACTCGGCCTAGTGATAAATGTCACTCGGCCGAGTGACGAACCCTGTACAGAAACAAAGAGTTGGGGGTCTCGGGGGTCGTCTCCTCGGAGGTCACTCGGGCGGACGGCCTTTAGTCACTCGGGCGGACGTCGGTTGTCACTCGGGCGGACCATCTTTCTCCACTCGGCCGAGTCAGTCATCGGGCATGTACAGACGAAAAACAGAGAGTTCGGCATCTTTTTTTGCCGTCGTCATGGCTCCACTCGGGCGAGGGGTGACTCGGTGCTCGGCCGAGTAGCATGGTGATGCTCGGCCGAGTGCACGCTGATATTGCTCTGTTGCGTGTCCGATCTGGCCGACTGAGCGAGCTTCCTATGGTCGGCCGAGTGACTCCTTCACTCGGCCGAGTGAAATGCTCAAAGTGCCCAAACTTCATATTTTCTCCTCCTCGTCGCTCCTACGACATTCTTTCTCCTTCCACTCCTCTCCAATAGCAAAATACCCCCCCAAGAGAGTCGTCGGTGACACTCCGGAGTGGGTGCATCTCCAAATCGCTCCAAATCGCTCCAAATCGCTCCAAATCTCCTGAAATACGACAAAAACAACAAATCGTGAAAAGCATCGCAACATTGTCGAATAAACGTGAAAAACACGATTTGAGCGATCTAAATGGCATGCAAACATGCAGAAAAAAGGTGTAAAATACGGAGCGATCAGAAGACTATAAAATAAACTAGACGAACCGTCTTCAAAGCTTCAATCCGAATCTCTTGACTTCAGTAATGCTCCTAGAGCTTCAACGAAGCTTCAGGCACATGATCATGCGCTTTGAGAAGTCTTGAGACGTCGCTTTTGATGTACGTAGAATTTTGGCGACGATCTCCATTATTGCGCTCACAAAGAGTTAGTTCACGATATTTATGTTTGTTCATCATCAAAACCAAATCCGGGGAATCAATACTCAACATTCTACCCCTTTTTGGTGATGACAACCCAACATAAATAATAATCAATAATAATGAGTCGAAAGAAATTTACTTACTCTCCCTGCATTGATGACATGTTAATTCCATATTAGATAATAATCATACGCATCAAGCAGACGAGGAAAGTATAAAATATAACCCCAATTATTGAAATTTAGGATCTAAATCCATTTTTATATCTTAACTCCCCTGAATCTAACATATCAACTTAGATTCATGGTAAATTGCTTTAAATTATCATTTTGCACATCGTCATTATTAATTCTCTCCCCCTTTGGCATTAGCAAAAAGAGCGGGAGGAGATCAACGACAACAACAATGGCTAAAATAAAAGCACGAGAGTCGAAGAATAAGACCACGATCCAAATGACACCAAAGTAAAATCACGAAGAAAATCAAAGTGTGCCAATGAGACCATAGTCGAAAATCGAAAAATGAAATCATCAAAACTCAAATCAATTTCACATATTGAGTTATGGAACATACTCTCCAATATCAACATTCTTAATGAATTTAGTGCATGGAAAACAATTCTATGTGTTCATAGAAAGAATTCTATTTAATCAATATAATCGTCGAGCGACGAAATCAACATCAGAGACAAAAAATATTATGTGCACACTGAAGTAAATGGAAACACGATGTGTGTGTGTGTGTGTGTGTGTGTGTGTGTGTGTGTGTGTGTGTGTGTGTGTGTGTGTGTGTGTGTGTGTGTGTGTGTGTGTGTGTGTGTGTATATAACATGGTACAACAAAAGGTATACATCCGCCAACACAAAATATAAACGATCATCAGATCGGTGCACAACATACAACACATGTCTCAACATACATCGAAGCATCACAAAACATACATACATCAAAAATGTATCACCAACACATCCAAAAATATGTCATAAATACATAACCACCCAACATCCTACCCCACTCTCTCACGACAAAATATATCATCCAAGTGCACATGGGAGAGTCCTCCAATGAAAGCTCAGGAGGCGGAGGCAGGATCAGCAGTAGCAGCAGGCTGTGCAGGAGTGGTGGTGGTCTCTGGGTCGATAGGAGTGTCCACCAAAGGTATGGATGCAGCAGGAGTGCTCTCAACAGGAGTGCTCTCGGGAGCACGAGCATACGAAGCAGCAGCAGACGTACCCTCTGGGGCACGAACAGGAGAAGCATCTCGCTCCTCACCCTCATCAACATCCATGAGTTCCTCATCAGAAAGCATAGGAGGAACATCAATATCCAGATACTCGCAGATGCGAGCCAGCAACTCCTCACAACGAGAAATACGAGACTCCTGACATCTTAAGGAAACAGAAAACTCAGAGGGTGAAGGTGGAGGAGGAGTAGCTGAAGCTGAAGGGGTAGTTGATCGCTCCATATTTTACACCCTTTTTCTGCATGTTTGCATGCCACTTTGATCGCTCATATCGCATTTTTCACGATTATTCGACAATATTGCGATGCTTTTCACGATTTCTTGTTTTTGTCGTATTTCAGGAGATATGGAGCGATTCGGAGTATTTTGAGATCAAGAGGGTTTGCATCCACTCCGGAGTGTCACCCAAGTCTCTTTTGAGGGCTATTCGGCGATGGGAGACAAGAGGAAGAGGCAGGAACTTCGTAGGAGCGACGAGGAAGCGAAACGGAGAAGATTAGGCATTTGCAGCATCTCACTCGGCCGAGTGAAGTACTCACTCGGCCGATGCAAGAAGACCGCTCGGTCGACCAAACTGGACACGCACCACAGAAGGAATTGGGCGTGCACTCGGCCGAGGGACGATAGTCCACTCGACCGAGTATGAAGATCCCATCGCCCGAGTGGCATGGAAAATCCACCATCAAAAAAGGCCGACTTACTGGAAATGTACAGGCTTTTGACGGTTCCGACTCAGCCGAGCATGAAAAGCCCCTCGGCCGAGTGAGTAAAGCCACTCGGCCGAGTCACCTCCGAAGACAGACCCCCGCCCAACTTACTGTAAATGTACAGGGTTTGTCACCCGGCCGAGTGATATTTGTCACTCGGCCGAGTGAGCCGCCCCGCCTGCTGCGTAAACTGCGATTTCTGGGCTGCGCAGGGGCATTTTTGTCACGATTTTTTGGGCGATTTTGAGGGGTATTTTAAACCCAGTTTTTGCCCTAGTTTAAGAGAACTTTTTGATACTTTTGACAGCCTTTTTTAGAGAGCTTTTTAGATCAATAGATTTAGCTTTTCTCTTGGAGATTAAAAGGTTATTTTTGTTGGATGCTATTGGGTTCTCATTGGTTTGTCTCTCTTCTTATCAAAAACCCTATTTTTCTTAATAATTTCTCTATTGCAATGAATTGTGTTGATTTTGCTATTGAATTTCTTATGAATTGCATGATGATTAGTGAGTAGTTTTATTGTCCTAGGGCATAGGGATGAACCCTATGAACCCTATTTCTGAATTGTGATGAATTGGTGAAATTCTCGCTAGAATTGATTAGGGTTAGGTTGGGATTGATAAATTACGGGTAGCTAGGGATTCATATGGATTGGGATTTGCAAGAGATTGGGTCCCAATTGATTGAAAGCCCTAGAAATTAGATTTAGATATACGATTGGACTTTTCTAGAATTAGTTTGCAAGAGATTGAACCAAGGCTAGGGTTTTCAATCGTAATTCTATACCAATACCCGTTTGCAAGAGATTGCATGGGTAGGAACTATCTCAACCTAGGTCGTAGCTCGAGTTTGCACGAGAGTGGACTCGAGATACGATTGAACGATGATGTCGATCCTAATGCTAGCGGCTTAGGATAGGGTTTGCAAGAGATTGGGCCCTATCCTAGGTTGGCTATAGACCGGCAATAGCGCGAGAGCTTGAGCTTGGTTCTACATCTAGTTACGACTAGTTTACCTAAGATTCAAGTCTAGCAATGATGAAACCTACGAATCACAACGATGAGATACGGTCCGTAGCAGGGATTCCCTATCCCTAGGCGCTTTATTTTATTGATATTTCTATCGACATTCGAACGATTGTGACAATTTTACTCCAAATCATTCTCGACCATTTTGATAGCTAGGTGATTAGAACGAGACACTGTCATTGTTCCTCCCTGAGTTCGGTACCTGCTCGTCGCTACACCATGCGCTTGTGGTAAGACTACGAGTCGCTCGTCCCGGGTGCGTGTGCATACCGGGGCTACGATCAAGTTTTTGGCGCCATTGCCAGGGAACGAAATTTTACATTTTTTAATTTTCATCACCCGGTTATCTCTTACCATCTATCCACCTTTCTTTCTTTATTTTTCCTTATTGACTCTATTTGCTTTCCAATTTACTTTCTCTCCCCGAATTCTCCATGAGATCGTGACAGGAACATGGGAGACGCAATTTTGATGACTAAGTCTAGCCCGGGGGACGATGATTCCTTCGCGAACCTTCTTAGATAACTTGTTGTTGAGGTTCATGCCATAGGGGCGTTCGCCGTTGATGTCAAGGACCCCATTGAGCAACAATTTGCTATTTTTGTGATGGATCGAGTCTCCCCGGAAGGGACTATCGAGGGCAACGTTAGAGTTGATGTGAGAGACGACAAGTTATATTTTGAAAGCGGCGAAGCATGCATCGAAGAGCACAACGCTTCCAAGAAGTCCATTGGTCATGCTGAGATTCAGGGAAGTACACTTTACGATGTTACTCTTATATCTATGAACCTACTGATGCATCTCTTGATCTCAGGTATGGACCAGAGCACGATGATGATCCCATCGATGCCCGCGCGGAGTTGTGCAGCATTTATTTCGATGCGCCGTCCTCACCAAGAAGTGAATCTGAGTCTGCATGGGGAAGCCCACTCAAAGAGCAGGAACTAAACCCGGATGTTGCGGAAGAGGTCAAGCTTTCGCAAGGAGAAGAAGTGGAGGAGACAGCGCCACCTGAGGTAGAGCTTAAACAATTACCACCAAATCTAAGGTACGCTTTCTTGGGTAATAAATTGACCTATCCGGCTATTGTTAATGCCCACCTCAACCATGATCAACTAGAAAGACTCTTAGGTGTCCTTAGGAGTAACAAAGATGTGCTTGGCTACACCATCTCTGACCTTAAAGGAATAAGCCCTAGGCTTTGCACGCATAGAATCCACTTAGAAAACACTGAAGCCACCTCCATAGAGCCTCAAAGGCGGTTGAACCCTAACATGAAGGAGGTGGTTAAGAAAGAGATTCTTAAATTACTTGAAGCCGGTATCATCTATCCCATCTCTGACAGCCGGTGGGTTAGCCCCGTTCACGTCGTCCCGGAAAAAGGAGGGATGACCGTCATAAAAAACGAAAAGGGAGAACCCATTTCTACACGTACCGTCACGGGATGGCGAATGTGCATTGACTATAGGAAGTTAAATAAAGCCACTAGGAAAGACCATTACCTATTACCCTTCATTGATCAAATGCTTGAACGCCTTGTCAAACATAAATACTTTTGTTATTTGGATGGGTATTCGAGGTTCTTTCAAATTCCCTTGCATGAAGATGACCAAGAAAAGACCACTTTCACATGTCCTTATGGTACATATGCCTATCGTAGGATGCCCTTTGGACTTTGCAATGCCCCCGCCACTTTTCAAAGGTGCATGACATCAATCTTTTCTGATTACATTGAAAATATTATGGAAGTCTTCATGGATGATTTTTCTGTGTATGGAAGTGAGTTTGATTCTTGTTTGGCTAATCTTACTAAAGACCTCAAACGATGCCAACAAAACAATCTCACTCTTAATTGGGAAAAATGTCATTTTATGGTCACCGAGGGGATAGTGCTTGGGCATCTTGTGTCCTCTAGAGAGATTGAGGTTGATAAGGCGAAAGTTGAGGTAATCGAAAAACTCCCTCCTCCTATTAATGTAAGGGGCATTAGGGGCTTCCTTGGTCATGCGGGGTTTTACCGTCGCTTTATCAAGGACTTTTCCCTAATTGCCCGACCACTTACTTCCTTACTTGCTAAAGATGCCCCCTTTGTCTTTTCAGGAGAGTGCTTGCAAGCATTTAATACGTTGAAAGGAGTGCTCATTTCCACCCCCATCATACAACTGCCGGATTGGAACCTTCCCTTCGAGCTTATGTGTGATACAAGTGACCAAGCCATTGGAGCGGTGCTAGGACAAAGGAAAGACAAAAAGCTTCATGTTGTATTCTATGCTAGCAAAACATTGGACGACGCGCAGAAAAATTATACTACCACCGAGAAAGAGCTCTTTGCGGTTGTCGACTCCATCGAGAAGTTCCGTTCCTACCTCCTTGGATCCAAGGTTATTGTCCACACCGACCATGCGGCATTGAAGTATCTTCTAAGCAAGAAAGAGGCAAAACCAAGATTGATAAGATGGATACTTTTGTTGCAAGAATTTGACTTGGAGATTAGAGACAAGAAGAGAACGGACAACGTTGTGGCGGACCACTTATCTAGACTCGTTCGCGACAAGGAGGATGAGAGCTTGCCAATCGATGAAACCTTTGTCGGTGAGAGGCTATTCGCCGTAAGACCCAGAGAGGTACCTTGGTATGCGGATTTCGTCAACTATTTGGCTTGTGGGATAAAACCATGCGGAATGCCCAAGCAACAAAAGAGGATGTTTATGCACGAAGTCCAAAATTATTTTTGGGAAGATCCGTATCTCTTCAAGATTTGCAATGATGGTGTCATTCGGAGATGTGTTTCCAAAGAGGAGGCCACGTCAATCATCTTGCATTGCCATGGTATGCCATGCGGGGGACATCACACCTCATCTAAGACCACCGCTAAGATATTGCAATGCGGATTCTTTTGACCGACTATGTTCAAGGACACGCATGACTTCGTCAAGGGATGTGATCGATGCCAACGGACCGGAAATATATTAAGGCGAAACGAGATGCTGTTGAGGCCCATTCTAGAAATTGAGCTATTTGATTGTTGGGGAGTGGATTTCATGGGACCTTTTTCGTCTAGCAAGGGAAACAAGTATATCTTATTAGCCGTGGACTACGTCTCCAAATGGGTGGAAGCCATTGCAACCCCTACTAATGATGCGAGGGTGGTATCCAAGTTTTTCAAGCAAAACATCTTCCCACGCTTTGGAGTGCCTCGTACTTTGATAAGCGTGGGAGAAGCCACTTCATAGAGAACAAATTTGAAGCCATGTTGAAAAGATATGTGGTGAATCATAGAGTTGGCATGGCATACCATCCCCAAACGAGTGGCCAAGTGGAGGTGTCAAACTGAGAAATCAAGCAAATTCTAGAAAAGACCGTAGATAGATCTAGAAAAGATTGGTCAATGAAATTGAACGATGCACTATGGGCTTATCGTACGGCCTTTCGCACTCCTATTGGCACCACACCGTACCGACTCGTTTATGGGAAAGCTTGTCATTTGTTGGTAGAGTTGGAGCACTGCACATATTGGGCTATTAAGACATTCAACTATGACTACAAGAGTGCGGCGGTGAGGCGACTCTTAGACATTAATGAGCTTGATGAGATTAGACGTGAAGCTTATGAGAGCTCAAGGATTTATAAGGAAAGGACTAAAATCCTCCACCACGCACGCATCAACGTCACGGACTTCAAGGTCGGAGATAAAGTCCACCTATTCAATTCCCGGCTCCGACTCTTTCCTGGAAAATTGAGATCGCGATGGTCCGGACCGTTCACTATTAAACACATACAACCGGGGGGGAGCCTTTGAATTGGAAGGGAAAGACGGAGCCACATTCAAGGTGAATGGACAACGGCTCAAGCATTATTCCGAAGGAGTACCCTCCGATGAAATAGATCGCGTGTATCTAATCAAGGGACACGCCCATGATCTTTCATATCTCCTCGACGAGGTGATTGAAGAAGCAATCCCCCACTCTATTGGCGCTCTCCATGATGATGGCTTCGAAGAAGGCCAAGCTTCGGGTGAAGAAGAGAAGTTGGAGGACCCTCCGGATAGCTCCACGGATGATGATGAAGGCGATGCTGATGTCGCAAGAATACGAGAGCTTTGCAAGCTCTCGAAGGCCAAGAATCTGAAGAAAGCTCCACCGAATGGAAGATCGGTGTCACCGGCCAAGAAGAAGATGGGAACAAGCTCTAGCTTGGGGGACTTATCCCCCAACATTACCCATGATGAGGAGGCATCGAGGAAGACCGATGATCATCACGACCCAAATCCAAGCGGCCTTCCCGGCAAGTTTGACGGGCGCATCTCGTATGCGCCCAACATCAAGAGCTAAACGAATATCTTAAGGGGTCGAGCTCACGACCTTAAACGAGCGCTTGTCGGGAGGCAACCCGACGGTTTTTGCATTGTTTTTATTTGATTTTCATTTTTGGTTTAGCCTTTTATTAGTTTTTAGAGTCTTATGTCCATGGAAATCGTGACAACAGGTCCTAATTTTCATGACAGGAGAAGGAGAAAGGGAGACCAATCATATGGAGGATGATCGAGGCAAGGAAGAGCGCTCCAAGAACGCGCTCAGGCCTTAGGAGGAGAAAGAAACAGACTGGAGGAAGAAGTACAGAGACTGGAGCGAAAACGGAGAGCCGATGCAGAAAACAGCACGTCACTCAGCCGAGTAGCTTATGCCACTCGGCCGAGCAAAGACACCACTCGGCCGAGTGGAGCACCAAACAGGGAAGTTTCTGCAGACCAACTCTCTGTCAATTTCTGTAAGTTTTGGTTTTAATTGCCACTCGGGCGAGTGACTAGTCACTCGGTCGAGTGAAACAGATACCCTCCTAGCTTAAAAATTGCTGAGTGGCAGAGCCACTCGGCCGAGCAGAGTCTTTCCATTCGGCCGAGTGAAGCAAAGCCACTCGGCCGAGTTGTAAGTGGCGAGGAGAATTTTGAAAATTTTCGTTTACGCCACTCGGCCGAGTGACATTGTCACTCGGCCGAATCGTCACAATTTCTATATAAGTTAAGCGCAGCAGGCGCGGATTTCGAGACACCAAATAATCCCAAATTCCTCCCGAGGCCACTGCCGCTTGAGCTCCCTCGCCCGCTGCGACCCCAGCCTCGCCCGAATCGACTCCCTCGGCCGGCGACCCACCACCCCGGTGCCGGCGATCGTCACCCCGATGACCCATCACCCCTCCTCGTCGCCGCAGCCCGCCGCCACCCTCCGTTCACCCTATTTTGCCCCAAAAAGCCATGTTTCTCCCCGTTTCTCTTGATTCGTACACCCGTTGAGCCCCTAATCCAAATTAATTTTTATATCTATGTATTATCCCCCATCTCCCCCATATATATTGAATATTATTTGCTGATTTGATCGTTTGATTTGCAGGCTAGCTTGGGGGAGCTTTTGGACGCGCATTGAGCTTCGCGGCAGAAGCGTCTCTTCACACACACAGCTATTTGCTCTCGCGGCGTGTTTAGGTACACTCGTTCCATCATTTAGCACGTCGCAGTATTTATTTGGTTGGGACACGTCTCGCGGCACACATGCCGCCGCGCACTAGGCCACGTACACGGGGAGCCTCTTCGAAGAGAAAGAGGACCGATGATCCCGGTCCATCTTCCGCTAGGGAGCACGCCCCTCCACCTAGCCTGCCACCACCACCTACACAGCCGATCCCTGCTGATCTTGTCCCTCCACCCGCTCCCGCCGTCGGGCCGATGGGGATTATGTTTCGAAATGACGCACACCGTGCCATATTCGAGTGTATCTGCCATCGCTCGATAGTACCCTCTAGGTTTGCACACCTATCTGGCTTAGACCGCGTAGGGGTACTCGAGGGGCTTCTCACATTGTACGACAACGTGGGATGGCGTGACTTTTTGTCGGTGTCGGCGGATACTTACATCCGTCCGACACTAGAGGTCCTCAGCTCCATTAACCGGACCCTTGGAGGATGCACATTCCGCTTGATGGATCGAGAGTGTGAGATCACTCTCAACATGTTTAGAGCATTCTTCCAGTGGCCCGTCGTCCCTGTCCCTGACCGCGCCTACGCTCCCACGCACATCCCTCCCCCGTCGTTCGACACCTCCACCTTCTGGACACGGATCACGGGATCCCCACTTGCCTTTGACCCTATTAGGGCCAAGGCATCAGCTATCCTGTATCCCTGCCTCCGCATCGCACAGTGCCTCATGGCGACTACTTTCCTAGCGAGGTACGAGCTCGGGACCATGTCTACGCCAAAGCTATATATTCTCTATGCGATGACTCGCCCAAGGGTTCTAGATATGGGTAGCGAAGACTTGGTCCCCACCGTCGAGATAGACATTACCAGTTGGTTTTTAGACCGCATTATCATTTCGGTGAGCGCTCGCTCCCCTATCTGTTATGGCGGTCTGATCACTCTTTTGGCCCTTATGACTGGCGTGGACCTACCTGACGACTTGCGTCGAGCTTCAGGTCCCACTTCACTTTAGATAGATGTTATGACCTGGATGAAAATGCTTCGTCCCCACGGTCGCCAGCACTGGGTGTGGTTGCACGGTCCCTTCAGCGCTGACTACATGGTTCTTCTGAGCCCCGCTAGGACACACATTGGACTGGCTCACGGGGACTGGATTCCAGCGATGGATCTTCTTATCCCCGCCGCCTACGTGCTTGAGCCTGAGGATGCTGAGCAGGCACCCCCTGCACCCCCTGTCGACCCCGTGATCCCTTAGCCTGCACTTGCACTTTCTGCACCTCCCGACACCTCTGTCCACACGTATGTTAGTGTCGGGAGCACTTTAGCTGAGTCCACCACTACCACCACCACCACTGAGCCTATGTCCGTTGAGCCTATCACCTCTCTGAGTCCTGAGCGTCCCACCACCATTCTTGAGAGTGGCGAGTCTTCCTTTTCTGCTGCCGTGGAGACCCTCTCCCGATTGTTGTCCACGACTCCTGGGGAGTCCACTTTTGTGCCATACACCCTTTTTGGGCCTGGTGATATTTTTCCCCCTCCTCCACGTATTATTTTGGTGCCTTCCTGATCATATCTTTTTTGTACCTTTTTGGGAGTGAGGGAGAGACTTTTTGGGGACACTTATATTTGCACCATACTGATCTTTGCATGCATCACATTCATTCACATCTTATTTTCTTTTTATTTTTCTTTCTTTTTCATCATGCATGCATCCTCACCCACCCCACCCACTTCACGTCTCTCGGTGTGCCACACTTTGCACATTGAGGAAACTGTGCACTTCAGCTTGGGGGAGTGAGTTCTCACGCTTTTTATTTTTTTGCCACCCTTTATTTTTGATTTCTCACATTTTCTTTTATTTTCACCACTTTTTCATTTTTTATCATGCATCACGTTTTCTTTTCCTTTTTGAGTATGCTGCATTGTATATATAGTTCTATTTTCTTTTATCCTTGTTTCTTTCATCTTTTGCTAGAGATGATTTTTCTGTGATGATGATGACGTAGTGTTAGCTTATCTCTATGTGCATGCTATTTTGTCATGTCATAGCTTTTGTTTCAGATATCATATGCTATGTTCTGTTTTGCATTTTGAAATAGTAACCCACTCTTTTTCCGTATGAATATAGATGAAATTCTGTTATTAGCTGATGACTGATGATTCATATGTATGCTTATATCTGGAGTACTGTTTTCCTTTCTCATATCACTTCTTATTGCATAAATCATGCGCTTCACTTTCAGGTTGATTGAATGATTGCTAGGATGATATATCTGGACTAGTTTACTATTTGAGATTAAACTGAGTAGATTATATTACTCTACTGAAAGTTGTCGTGCACGTCTTATAGAGTGAACCGAGTGATATATTTATTTCTTTCTCCACATATCTTGAGCATTATTTCCCTACTTAAAATGCATTGGTGAATCCTCCCCTTAGCAAGTCTATTATCGGCATTTCCCCCGCTATTAATTTTCATGCTCCAAATCCCCAAAGTCAAAAAGAAAATAATGTACTTGTATATCCTTCTCTCTTTTTATTTGGGATCGCTTATGTATATATGTTTATTAAAAAAAAGAAAAGAGAAAAAAGAGAAAAATTGAGAAAAAGAAAAGAAAAGAGAAAAGAAGCTTATAACGATCCCATCTCATACTATTTCTCTCTTTCTTCCCTCTTTTTGTTTTTATTTTTACTTCTTTTTGGAGCTTCAAAAGAAATGGGGAATGTACATGTTGATTTGTTTATGCCATCACGTTTATGGATAAGCTTGGGGGAGAGGATCCAATGACGTGTGAGAGAGTGACTACTTGACGGTGCATGACAACCTAGGCTAAGTAATCTTCTATACTCGGTGAGATTGCTAAAGTTTCACGAAATCCAGAAATCGACACTTAGCATTCATTTCATGAAAACCATACTTTTCCATTCTTACTATTCCATATCGTGTGATATCTATTATACTCCTTATAGAAAGCATTCAATTGAAAAGTGTGTGATCTATGGTTGTGCATACCACTTTAGATGCTTCAGACGATGCTAATCCTAGAATGATTCCATATTTCATGCTATTTTGATATTTTCGGGGTTTTCTATTTAGAATGCATCATTATACTTTGGTATCGAGATAAAAGTCTGTGACATGTGTTTTATATTCGATGTATGCTATATGAGTAAGCAAAACCCACGTCCTGAGAAAAATGATCTAGCACCTCCCTTCTTCGCTTTCTATTCTATTTTATTTTTATTTTTATTTTCCTTCTTTTCCACAATTTTGCCCGTCGGGTTCGCTTTTTTTACTCATCTTCCTCGAGGACGAGTAAGATGTAAGCTTGGGGGATTTTGATCGCTCCATATTTTACACCCTTTTTCTGCATGTTTGTATGCCACTTTGATCGCTCATATCATGTTTTTCACGATTATTCGACAATATTGCGATGCTTTTCACGATTTCTTGTTTTTGTCGTATTTCAGGAGATATGGAGAGATTCGGAGTATTTTGAGATCAAGAGGGTTTGCACCCACTCCGGAGTGTCACCCAAGTCTCTTTTGAGGACTATTTAGCGATGGGAGATGTCACGACCCGCTTCCCTAAAATAGAGGCGAGACGTGAAAAGGTCCGCACGGGAGTGGAGCGGTGAAGCCCCAAACCCGATAAGCGTCAATTTAGTATAAGCAGGTCCCTGTAACTGCACTCGAAACAACAATAATAATAATATGAGACGGAAAAGAAACACCAATCCCAAGGGTTGTCCACAAATGTTCAACATCACAGAAAAGCCACCAGGCTGAAAAGGAAGAGTCTAAAGGCCCAGAACAAGGCCAAACAAAAGCAACGACATAAAAAGTATAGGTGCCACGCACCGATAACAAAACAACTATCTAACCAAAGTAAAACACACGGAGACACTAGGACTGGTCCCCAGTGTCCACGTACTCCCCGTCCAACACGGGCTCAAGCTCGGCGTCCGCAAACACCTCACCCTCAGCTGGCAACTCAGGCTCAAGGTCTAACATGCGTCACCCAAAAGAGAAAGGGGCACATGTCAGCAAGTCTAAAAGACTTGAGCAAGGAAACTGAAAGTGACTAACAACCTAGCATTTAAATGTTAAACATTGGCATGGCAGTCGAATATGATGCAACAGTTTAAAAGAGAGACAAGCATGCACAATGTAGCCAAAGCTACCAACTCACTAGTTCACGAAATCACTTATCACTGTTTTCACTTATCACTGTTAATCACTTAAACACTAGAGATTTCGCCTGCAGGCTGGAGTGGCGGATCAGGCCATCTCGTGCTCTGGTGACGCATATCTCTTACTCACTTAAACACTAGAGATTTCGCCTGCAGGCTGGAGTGGCGGATTAGGCCATCTCGTGCTCTGGTGACGCATATCTCTTACCCCACCCCTACGTGTATCGAGCATTTGCTCGCTTCTGGATCACGGGCCAGGAAGTGTATTTGGCATAGGGTTGTGCCCACGAGAAGTGGGTGCCTAGCCGATATCCGAGCGTTGGGGTTTCCAACTACAGGGCTCGCTTCTGGAACACGAGCCAGGAACATAATGTCGTAGCGTGTGCTACACAATCACAATAATTTATTACTATGCAATGACATGAACAAATGATTGCGTACCGTTAATTGAATTTAAACGTGACATACAAGCATGATGAGGGTGACGGACCAAGCTTCGTTGTCAAGCTAGGTCAATGGCGTCTAAACGGCTATCCTTTCACCGTTTAGTCTCTTTTACGCTAAAACAAGGTAATGGCCTAAGACATGGCCTAAATCAAGAGATGCAAGTTTCACTTGCCTATCACCGGGGTTGACGGTTTCGAAAGTTCGTTTCCGCGGATGCTAGCCTACGGGGAATCACTGTTATGGGGAACAATCATCAAAACACAAATATTTTATTAGGGTTTCATAAAAATTACAATAGGTTAGGAAAACATCGGTGAATCGATTTCTTACCGAGAGGAGGCGGAAGAAACACTTCGGGGAACCCTAGGATCAGATCTGGAAAAGATTGGAGAAGTTTGGGGAAACTAGGGTTTTGGGGGATTTTGGGGATTTGATGGGTTTTGGTGAGATTTTGGGGAAGATGAGAGGTAGATAGGGTAGATGGATGGTTTGGATGATGGATTTAGGGCTTGGAATGAAGCAATGGAGCTTGGAGGAAGGTGGTGGATCAATGGGGGCGATTTTAGGTTTTAGGGTCGAGTTGGAGGGGAAGAAAACGTTTGGGTTGGGTATTTATAGGCTAGGCTGGCGGCTAGGGCAAAACTAGGGTTTACAGCGCTAGTTAGTCGGTCAAAGAACAACCACTGACCGACTAGTTTGACAACTAGTCGGTCGGTCGACCAACGCAGACCGACTAAGTGTAAACAGTAGCTACAGGTGAAATTAGGATTCTAGAGTTAGTCGGTCCATGAACAAATACTGACCGACTAGTTTGGCAACTAGTCGGTCGATGAACGTTCTTAGACCGACTAAGAGTAAACAGTAACTGATACAAAAATAATTTGATGAGTTAGTCGGTTCAAGAAGCATTGCTGACCGACTAGTTTGCAACCTAGTCGGTCAACCAACGTTCTTAGACCGACTAACGATAAACAGTAACTCCTGAGAAATTTAGAAAGCTAACTAGTCGGTCCAAGAAGGATTACCGACCGACTGGATCGTCATCTAGTCGGTCGGTGGCCCTTCTTACACCGGCTAATGAGCACAGAAAGTACCGATACGGAGCGCGGGGCCCCGGGATCGATTCCTAAGACTCCTAGGCTTGATCTAATAGTTAGATACGACCGTTATGAAGCCCGTCACGAGTGACAAACTTCGAAATCGACAATCCTAAGAAAGAAGCGAGAAAATACGACGAATCGATCGAAAATGAAAACTACGGAGGCGAAAACCACACAAGAGGAGAAAATCCACCAAAACATATATTATAATACATAAAATCCAGATACATGAAAAGCAGTCGTTACATCCTCCCCAACTTAAGAAAAATTCCGTCCTCGGAATTTCCAAAACTCACGAGTCCGGAAACAAAAGTGGAAAACGCTCTCGCATCTCATCCTCATTCTCCCAAGTAGACTCTCCAGGTGAACCGTGTCGCCACATCACCCTCACAAGATTAACAATCTTGTTCCGAAGCGATTTCTGACGCCTGTCCAGAATCTGCACTGGATGCTGGTCATACGTCATATCGGGGCGAACGGTAATCTCCGAAAAATCCACCGCATGAGACGGATCGCTAATGTATCGACGAAGCTGTGACACATGGAAAACATTGTGAACTCCTTCCAAAGACGGCGGCAAGGCCAAGCGATAAGCTACCTCGCCAACCCTCTCCAAAACGTCAAACGGTCCAATGTATCGCGGGCTCAACTTTCCACGCTTCCCAAAACGAATCACACCACGATTCGGGGAAATCTTCAAAAACACATGGTCACCCGGCTGAAACTCCAAAGGACGACGTTTAGCATCCGCCCAATGCTTAAAACGGTCCTGAGCAATTCTCAACCTCTCCCGAATATTCCTGACGATATCCACGGCCTCCACGATCATCTCAGGTCCCAACAACTCCCGATCACCAACGTCATCCCAACTCAATGGCGATCGACATTTTCTCCCATAAAGAGCGGCGAAAGGCGCCATGCCAATACTCGCCTGGAAACTGTTGTTGTAAGAGAACTCCACCAAGTGTAGATGGTCCTCCCACGAACCCTTGAAATCCAACATGCACGCCCTCAGCATGTCTTCCAAAATCTGGATCGTCCTCTCGGACTGGCCATCCGTCTGCGGATGGTACGCCGTGCTGAAACTCAGACGCGTACCAAAACTCTTCTGCAAACTCTGCCAAAACTGAGATGTGAACCTCGTGTCTCTGTCCGACACGATACTCACGGGGACTCCATGAAGTCGCACGACTTCCTCCATATATCTCCTCGCTAGCACCTCCGTGGACTGTCCCACTCGGAACGGAATGAAGTGCGCAGATTTGGTCAACCGATCCACGATCACCCAAATCGCGTCATTCTGCTTCGGACTCCGAGGTAGTCCAGTCACGAAATCCATAGTGATGTGCTGCCACTTCCACTCCGGAATCGGAAGCGGTTGTAGCAACCCGGCCGTACGCTGATGCTCCGCCTTCACTTGCTGGCAAACCAAACACTTGGCTACACTCCGAGCCACACTCCTCTTCATGCCATGCCACCAATAATTCAGACGAAGATCCTGGTACATCTTGGTGCCACCAGGATGCACAGAATACGGCGAACTGTGTGCCTCCACCATCAACTCCTCTCTAATATCCCCAGCCGGCACACACAACCTGGCTCCAAACCTCAGCGAGCCGTCCGCATGAATCAAAAAGTCAGTCCGTAGACCGGCTTCCACCATCTCCCGAATCCTCACCAGCTTCGGATCCTCTGCCTGGCCAGCCTTAATCCGATCCACGATCGTCGACTGTACCTGCATGTACATCAACGAAGAAGCCTCCCCAGGAAGGACAATTTCCACTCCAGACTCGCAAAAATCCTGCTGCAATCTCCACTGCGAGGTCAAAATCATCACCGCTGGCAGCCTACTCAAAGCATCTGGAACCACATTCACCTTGCCAGGGTGATACTGCAAATCAATATCATAATCCGCCATAAGCTCCAACCATCGACGCTGTCGCATGTTGAGCTCCTTCTGAGTAAAAATATACTTCAAGCTTTTGTGATCGGTGAAAATTTTCACTTTCTCACTCAACAAGAAGTGCCTCCAAATCTTAAGAGCAAAAACAACGGCAGCCAACTCCAAATCATGCGTCGGGTAATTCTTCTCATGAACCTTAAGCTGACGAGACGCATACACCACAACATGCCCGTGTTGATGCAACACGCAACCAAGACCTTTGCCAGAAGCATCGCAAAAGATCTCAAATCCACCGCTGCGATCAGGCACGACAAGAATAGGGGCACTCGTCAACCTCTCCTTCAGAATACCAAAGGCACTCTCACAATCACCCGACCAAACATAAGCAACATCCTTCCGCGTCAACCTAGTCATCGGCTCAGCAATACGAGAAAAGTCCTTAATGAATCGCCGATAATATCCCGCCAAACCAAGGAAACTCCGAATCTCAGATGCAGACGACGGAACAGGCCACTCCCTGATGGCCCTAATCTTCTCGGGATCCACAGAAATACCATCTCCGGTCACCACATGCCCCAGAAAAGCAACTCTATCCAGCCAAAATTCGCACTTCGAAAACTTAGCATACAAACGATGCTTCCTCAAAATTTCCAACACCGTCCTCAAGTGCGATGCATGCTCTTCCTCCGACTTCGAATAGATCAGAATGTCGTCGATAAAGATAACGACAAACTTATCCAAAAAGTCGTAGAAAATCAGGTTCATCAGATTCATGAAAACTGCGGGCGCGTTAGTTACGCCGAAAGGCATAACCACAAACTCATAGTGTCCATACTTCGTCCTGAACGCTGACTTCGGAACGTCATCCTTCTTCACCTTCAACTGATGGTAACCACTCCTCAAATCCAACTTAGAAAACACCCTCGAACCTCCAAGCTGATCAAAGATATCATCGATGCGAGGCAACGGGTATTTATTCTTAATGGTCACCGCATTCAACTCCCGATAGTCCACGCACATGCGACGCGAACCATCCTTCTTCTTAACCAACAACACCGGTGCTCCCCACGGAGACACACTAGGATTTATATAACCCTTCTGCAAAAGCTCATCCAACTGCTTCCGCAACTCTTCCAACTCTGCAGGTGCCATACGATACGGCGCCTTCGAAATCGGCTGCGCACCTGGGACAAGATCGATAGAAAATTCCAAAGCTCGATCAGGCGGCAAACCAGACATCTCCTCGGGGAAGACGTCGCCAAAATCTCGCACCACAGCTGGCCACTCCAGCTCCATCTGCATAGCCACAGCCTCCACCGGCCTGGCCCGAAATCTGACAGGACCAAGCGAACGGCTACCACGACTGAACTCGAACACTGGATGTCCGGGAATCTCGAACACCACCTTCTTCCGACGACAGTCGATCGTAGCATAGAAGCTCGCAAGCCAATCCATCCCAAAGACCGCATCGTAGTTGGTGATGTTGTGGACAATAAAATCAGCATAAAGCTCATGTCCACAAACCACCACAGAGCAAGGACTGCACCCACGATGCACCGTGACTACTCCATTCCCTGTGACGATATTCCAACTCTTGGAGAGAGGGGACGTCGACAAGGAATGCTTATCCACGAAGCTCTGGGCCAAAATGCACATTGACGCACCTGAGTCAAAGAGGACTCGGGCAGGGAACATGCAAACCAAAACCACACCTAACAAACAGTCTAATCAATCAAATCTTACTCTAGCAACATTCATACACAAGCATCCAGCATAATTTAACAATCAATCAATTAAGGAATGAACAATCTAGTTCGAAAGTTACCTGCAATGACCTCATCCATGGCCAAAACCTCCTCCTCGGTCATCAGAAATGCCTGCCTCCTCGGCGGAGCAGCCCGCTCAAAAGCCTGCCTCTGCGGGACGAGGGGCACCCCACGACCAGCGGGCACCGGGGCTCTCTGCTGCAAAGGCGGGGCAGCAATAGGTGTCCGCCAAGGTTGCCTCAACTTCGGGCACTCCCTGAGAGCATGGGCGGGATCTCCACAAGCAACACATTGCCCCAAGAACTTCCTACACGATTCCTTGATATGGCCCTCCTTGCCACAGAAATTGCAAGTCCTCCGAACAGGCCCTCCTGGCCTCTTGAACTGAACAGGCTGGTTCGGCCTGAATCCAGGCCTAACCACAGCTCTCGCCTGCTCCACAGGCCTCCTCACAGCACCAACAACAGACCCCTTCCTCTGGTTCACAAGCAGCTCCTGCCTCTTGGCAGCGACCAAAACCTTCTGATAAGATTCCCGGTCAGAAGAGGTCACAAAGCTCTGGAGCTCTGAAGCAAGCCCCTGCAGAAACCTCTGAGCTCGCTCCTCAGCGTCCTGCACCATCTTTGGTGCAAACCGACTAAGCCTCATGAACTCCTGGTGGTACATGTCCACCGACGAGTTCCCCTGCTTCAGGTCGATAAAACGCTGCAGCATCTCTTCCCTGGCAGCCTTCGGGAAGAACTCACCATCAAATCTGGCCTTGAAGGTAGCCCAGACGATCGGCTCCACCAACATCCTTTCCTCAGCATCCCACCAATTCCTGGCGTTATCCTTCAGCTGGCGCTTCGCCAAGTCAACCCAACTAACTTCGTTGACCTTGGACATCTTCAGATTGTCCTCGATATTCCTCATCCATTCATCAGCAGCTAGTGGACCTTCGGTTCCATCAAAATACGCAGGACCCGGCTCTCTGAACTGCTTCGCCCCGGGCTCAGGGCGAGGGGCTTCCACCAACCGAGCAGCTCGAGCCACCGGAGCATTCTGCACCTGCAGCAGCACGCCCTGCTGAACCTGCATCATCTGCAACATCATCCTCATCATCTCCCCATTAGTGGGCTCCCGCTCAGGCTCCTCGTCATGAGGGAGCGCACCACTACCACCCCCACGGGTGATTCGCCTTCCTGCCATCTAATGACGCAGAAAACAAAACAATTAGACTCATAGCTTAGGGCTCAGATGTCGAAATTATTTGTTGGACAATCTTGCATTATTATCGTTATCCCGATATTTACAGTTACAGATGGACCTGCATGGGCCACCACTAAAACCTGTCACGACCCGCTTCCCTAAAATGGAGGCGAGACGTGAAAAGGTCCGCACGGGAGTGGAGCGGTGAAGCCCCAAACCCGATAAGCGTCAATTTAGTATAAGCAGGTCCCTGTAACTGCACTCGAAACAACAATAATAATAATATGAGACGGAAAAGAAACACCAATCCCAAGGGTTGTCCACAAATGTTCAACATCACAGAAAAGCCACCAGGCTGAAAAGGAAGAGTCTAAAGGCCCAGAACAAGGCCAAACAAAAGCAACGACATAAAAAGTATAGGTGCCACGCACCGATAACAAAACAACTATCTAACCAAAGTAAAACACACGGAGACACTAGGACTGGTCCCCAGTGTCCACGTACTCCCCGTCCAACACGGGCTCAAGCTCGGCGTCCGCAAACACCTCACCCTCAGCTGGCAACTCAGGCTCAAGGTCTAACATGCGTCACCCAAAAGAGAAAGGGGCACATGTCAGCAAGTCTAAAAGACTTGAGCAAGGAAACTGAAAGTGACTAACAACCTAGCATTTAAATGTTAAACATTGGCATGGCAGTCGAATATGATGCAACAGTTTAAAAGAGAGACAAGCATGCACAATGTAGCCAAAGCTACCAACTCACTAGTTCACGAAATCACTTATCACTGTTTTCACTTATCACTGTTAATCACTTAAACACTAGAGATTTCGCCTGCAGGCTGGAGTGGCGGATCAGGCCATCTCGTGCTCTGGTGACGCATATCTCTTACTCACTTAAACACTAGAGATTTCGCCTGCAGGCTGGAGTGGCGGATCAGGCCATCTCGTGCTCTGGTGACGCATATCTCTTACCCCACCCCTACGTGTATCGAGCATTTGCTCGCTTCTGGATCACGGGCCAGGAAGTGTATTTGGCATAGGGTTGTGCCCACGAGAAGTGGGTGCCTAGCCGGTATCCGAGCGTTGGGGTTTCCAACTACAGGGCTCGCTTCTGGAACACGAGCCAGGAACATAATGTCGTAGCGTGTGCTACACAATCACAATAATTTATTACTATGCAATGACATGAACAAATGATTGCGTACCGTTAATTGAATTTAAACGTGACATACAAGCATGATGAGGGTGACGGACCAAGCTTCGTTGTCAAGCTAGGTCAATGGCGTCTAAACGGCTATCCTTTCACCGTTTAGTCTCTTTTACGCTAAAACAAGGTAATGGCCTAAGACATGGCCTAAATCAAGAGATGCAAGTTTCACTTGCCTATCACCGGGGTTGACGGTTTCGAAAGTTCGTTTCCGCGGATGCTAGCCTACGGGGAATCGCTGTTATGGGGAACAATCATCAAAACACAAATATTTTATTAGGGTTTCATAAAAATTACAATAGGTTAGGAAAACATCGGTGAATCGATTTCTTACCGAGAGGAGGCGGAAGAAACACTTCGGGGAACCCTAGGATCAGATCTGGAAAAGATTGGAGAAGTTTGGGGAAACTAGGGTTTTGGGGGATTTTGGGGATTTGATGGGTTTTGGTGAGATTTTGGGGAAGATGAGAGGTAGATAGGGTAGATGGATGGTTTGGATGATGGATTTAGGGCTTGGAATGAAGCAATGGAGCTTGGAGGAAGGTGGTGGATCAATGGGGGCGATTTTAGGTTTTAGGGTCGAGTTGGAGGGGAAGAAAACGTTTGGGTTGGGTATTTATAGGCTAGGCTGGCGGCTAGGGCAAAACTAGGGTTTACAGCGCTAGTTAGTCGGTCAAAGAACAACCACTGACCGACTAGTTTGACAACTAGTCGGTCGGTCGACCAACGCAGACCGACTAAGTGTAAACAGTAGCTACAGGTGAAATTAGGATTCTAGAGTTAGTCGGTCCATGAACAAATACTGACCGACTAGTTTGGCAACTAGTCGGTCGATGAACGTTCTTAGACCGACTAAGAGTAAACAGTAACTGATACAAAAATAATTTGATGAGTTAGTCGGTTCAAGAAGCATTGCTGACCGACTAGTTTGCAACCTAGTCGGTCAACCAACGTTCTTAGACCGACTAACGATAAACAGTAACTCCTGAGAAATTTAGAAAGCTAACTAGTCGGTCCAAGAAGGATTACCGACCGACTGGATCGTCATCTAGTCGGTCGGTGGCCCTTCTTACACCGGCTAATGAGCACAGAAAGTACCGATACGGAGCGCGGGGCCCCGGGATCGATTCCTAAGACTCCTAGGCTTGATCTAATAGTTAGATACGACCGTTATGAAGCCCGTCACGAGTGACAAACTTCGAAATCGACAATCCTAAGAAAGAAGCGAGAAAATACGACGAATCGATCGAAAATGAAAACTACGGAGGCGAAAACCACACAAGAGGAGAAAATCCACCAAAACATATATTATAATACATAAAATCCAGATACATGAAAAGCAGTCGTTACAGGAGACAAGTGGAAGAGGACGGAACTTCGTAGGAGCGACGAGGAAGAGAAACGAAGAAGATTGGGCATTTGCAGCATCTCACTCGGCCGAGTAAAGTACTCACTCGGCCGATGCAAGAAGACCGCTCGGCCGACCAAACCGGACACACACCACAGAAGGAATTGGGTGTGCACTCGGCCGAGGGATGATAGTCCACTCGGCCGAGTATGAAGATCCCATCGCCCGAGTGGCATGGAAAATCCACCATCAAAAAAGGCCGACTTACTGGAAATGTACAGGCTTTTGACGGTTCTGACTCGGCCGAGCATGAAAAGCCCCTCGGCCAAGTGAGTAAAGCCACTCGGCCGAGTCACCTCCGAAGACAGACCCCCGAAAATCCCCAACTTACTGTAAATGTACAGGGTTTGTCACTCGGCCGAGTGAGCCGCCCCGCCTGCTGCGTAAACTGCGATTTCTGGGCTACGCAGGGGCATTTTTGTCACGATTTTTTGGGCGATTTTGAGGGGTATTTAAACCCAGTTTTTGCCCTAGTTTAAGAGAACTTTTTGATACTTTTGGCAGCCTTTTTAGAGAGCTTTTTAGATCAATAGATTTAGCTTTTCTCTTGGAGATTAAAAGGTTATTTTTGTTGGATGCTATTGGGTTCTCATTGGTTTGTCTCTCTTCTTATCAAAAACCCTATTTTTCTTAATAATTTCTCTATTGCAATGAATTGTGTTGATTTTGCTATTGAATTTCTTATGAATTGCATGATGATTAGTGAGTAGTTTTATTGTCCTAGGGCATAGGGATGAACCCTATGAACCCTATTTCTGAATTGTGATGAATTGGTGAAATTCTTGCTAGAATTGATTAGGGTTAGGTTGGGATTGATAAATTACGGGTAGCTAGGGATTCATATGGATTGGGATTTGCAAGAGATTGGGTCCCAATTGATAGGAAGCCCTAGAAATTCGATTTAGATTTACGATTGGACTTTTCTAGGATTGGTTTGCAAGAGATTGGACCAAGGCTAGGGTTTTCAATCGTAATTCTATACCAATACCCGTTTGCAAGAGATTGGACGGGTAGGAACTATCTCAACCTAGGTCATAGCTCGAGTTTGCACGAGAGTGGGCTCGAGATACGATTGAACGATGATGTCGATCCTTATGCTAGCGGCTTAGGCTAGGGTTGGCAAGAGATTGGGCCCTATCCTAGGTTGGCTATAGACCGGCAATAGCGCGAGAGCGTGAGCTTGGTTCTACATCTAGTTGCGACTAGTTTACCTAAGATTCAAGTCTAGCAAAGATGAAACCTACGAATCACAACGATGAGATACGGTCCGTAGCGGGGATTCCCTATCCCTAGGCGCTTTATTTTATTGATATTTCTATCGACATTCGAACGATTGTGATAATTTTACCCCAAATCATTCTCGACCATTTTGATAGCTAGGTGATTAGAACGAGACACTATCATTGTTCCTCCCTGAGTTCGATACCCGCTCGCCGCTACACCGTGCGCTTGCGGTAAGACTACGAGTCGCTCGTCCCGGGTGCGTGTGTATACCGGGGCTGCGATCAGTAGTCCTCTGAACGTGACGCAATGCCGCAAGAGACTTCTTGACGACAGTCGCGTTCAGGGGAGGACCCAAAGGACGCTGATCATCTGGAGGGAGAGGGACGCCGAAGTGACGAAAAACGAGAGTCAATAGGCAAGGATAAGGAATATGAGCAGACTTGGTGGATTTCCTTATGCACTCAAAGGAATCCATCTTGTCAAGGATAATGCGAGCCCAATTTATCTCGCTCCCCATAAAAAGAGCGTAGATAAGCTTGAGGAAAGGCTGAGAGGGCAAGCTAGAAGAGCTGTACTTCGGTAGAAGACACGACTTCAGAATCAAATTTAAGACCCACGCATTAAGCTTAAAAGATTTGGAGGGAACGCCAATCATGGCGGGAGGGATGACGTGGAACATCTTAGCAAGCATGGTCTGGTCAAGATCGTGGATATTATCCACAGAGATATCAGAAGGGAGAAGGCCAGAGGATGAGACACCAATCAACTGCCCTAAAATCTTTGCCGTGAGGACAATAGGTGTCCCCAAGACAGTGGTCTCAATGCAGTGAGTGACATCATACTCACATCGTACTCGATTGGCATAGAACAATTTGACGAGTATAGGGTACGGGTGAGGATTCGCCTTGGGATCATGGCGAAGATACTTTAGAAGGCCGATATAGGAGAGGAGATCTGTAAGCTGAGGAAAGTCAGAAAACTGGACGAAGTGCTTCAGAATCAAAGGACAGTGCTCAATACGATTGTATGCCGCAAGACACATAGGGTCATCGCGACATAACGAGATATCCACACCACCCGAAGGCATGGGAGCCTTCCCCTTAGACGGACGAGATGAAGTCCGAGGAGGAGGAGTAGGAGCCTTCTCGGTAGGCTCGAACTCATGAATATACTCTTCGTCGGAGTCAGAAGCGGGAGGAGTGGGAGCACGAAAGGATGTCTGAGTCGAAGGCTTGGTCCGGGGCTTGTCCTTGGGTTGAGATGTAGGTTTGGGCTTGGAAGTCCTCTTCTTCTTAAGAGGAGGAGAGGAAGAGGATGCACGAGTCGTTTTGGCGCGGCGTTTGGGTTGAGGATTAGGGTCGGTTGACGGCTCTACGGTCATGGGAGACGGAGTGGTAGGACGGACGGGGATGCGTGTTCTCGCCATAATCGAGACGAGACAACACAAAACACCGCACGATATCGAACGAAAAGGAACGAAATTAAACCTAGAAATGAAACCCTAATTCGAATGTGATTGAACGAAATCGATCAGAAATGAACCCTAAAAGCTGAGAGGGAGAGAGAGCTATACCCTAGGACGGAGAGAGATGATCGGCAACGGCTGACGGTGGCCGAAAATGGCGACACACGACGGAGGGAGGAGAGGAGACGCGGGGGTTTAGGGCTGAGGAGAGATAACACACCGATTAGAATGAGTTCTAATCGGTGCGGGCGAGATATAAAATGATTCGGGAGTCAAAAGACACAAATGTCCCTGCGCAACTAGTCGGTCTAAGTTCAAGTGCTAACCGACTAGAATGCAATCTAGTCGGTCGGCCAATGAGCTTGGACCGACTAAGTGCAAACAGCAGCTGATAGTCAAAACTAAGGCAAGATTTAGTCGGTCTGAGTTCAATCACTAACCGACTAGAATCGAATCTAGTCGGTCGACTGAAGAACTGGGACCGACTAAGAGAGTTCAAAATTTTGAAAATTTGAAATTTTGAGTTTTCTCCAACAAACACTTGGACGAAACATCTAGATACTCTTATACGATCTTATATTACCCCGTAAAACTTGAAAATCATAAATTCGACGCGCAAATTGAAAAACCAATCATAAATCCCGAATATCACAACAAATCTAGCATGAACATATAAGAATAACATTATCATGCGGGATTATCGAAAATATGAATCCTAAATCTCGGATTCACCCATAATCCCCAATTCTCGACGTAACCGCACAAAGGAGTCCTCCTTGAGTGGTTTCGTGAAAATATCGGCGATTTGCTTCTGGGTTTCAACGTACACTAAAATGATGTCCTTTTTAGCAACATGATCATCTAAGAAATGGTGACGGACATCTATGTGTTTGGAACGGGAATGGTGTACCGGATTCTTAGAGAGACATATTGCACTTTGGTTATCCACCATGATAGGGCAAGTATCACATTTTATACCGAAGTCTTTAAGTGTGTGTCACATCCAAAGAACCTGAGCACACGCAGCACCGGCGGCAATATATTCCGCCTCGGTGGTTGAAAGTGATACGAAATTCTGCTTCTTGAAAAACCAAGAGACAAGAGAATTTCCTATAAAATGGCAAGTGCCACTAGTACTTTTCCTGTCGGATTTGCATCCAGCATAATCTGCGTCACTATATGAGATTAACTCATATGTGCTAAACTTTGGATAATATAATCCGAGTCAAGTGTGTAACTTAAATAACGAAAAATACGTTTAACCGCTACTAAGTGAGATTCCTTATGTTGTGATTGATAATGAGCACATACACATACATCAAACATAATATCAGGCCGACTGGCAGTAAGGTATAATAAACTACCTATCATACCTCGATATAGACGAATGTCTACATCTTTGCCGCCCATATCTTTATCAAGATGTGTAGTAGTGCTCATTGAAGTCTTCTTGCCGAAAGCATTCTCCATTCCAAATTACTTTAGTAACTCCACCGTGTACTTGGTTTGGTGGATGAAGATTCTATCATTCATTTGGCAAATTTGGAGACCTAAGAAATATTTGAGCTCACCCATGTGACTCATCTCAAATTGGTCCTTCATGACATTAGAAAACTCTTCGCAAAGAGTGAAGTTAGTAGCACCGAAAATGATATCATCAATATAAATTTGAACTAAAATAATGTCATGATTCGAATACTTAACAAATAGTGTAGATTCAACTTCACCCATTTTAAAACCCAAATACAAAAGAAAGTTCTTTAGGCGGTCATACAAAGCTCTAGGAGCTTGTCTCAAACCATAAAGTGCTTTCTTAAGTTTGAAAACGTGATTTGGAAATTTTTCATTTATAAAATCCGGAGGTTGAGAAACAAAAACTTCCTCAACGACATCTCTGTTTAAAACGCACTTTTTACATCCATTTGAAAGAGTTTAAAATCTTTATGGCATGCAAAAGATAACAACAACCTAATAGATTCTAATCTAGCTGCAGGAGCAAAGGATTCTTTGAAGTCTATACCTTCCTCTTGCCTGTAGCCTTGAGCTACTAACCGAGCTTTGTTCCGGACGATGTTTTGGTTCTCGTCGGTCTTATTCTTGAAAATCCACTTCATTCCTATAACGGTGTGGTTCTTCGAAGGCAATGGAACTAGCTCCCAAACCTCATTCCTCTCAAACTGAATGAGTTCCTCCTCCATGGCTAGGATCCAAGCACTATCTTCGCACGCTTCGTTAATATTCTTTGGCTCTACTGAAGAGGCAAAGGCACAATGAGCGACGTAGTTGACTTGAGATCTCATCTTGACACTATCAAGTATGTTGCCAATGACTTGCTCATGGGGATGGTCACAAACTGTATGAAGCCGTTTGGGAACTCCCTGATCACTAGGAACATTCTCAAAAGTATCATCAGTAGGGTTAGTATCAATAGAATCAATAGAATTAGAATTACCAATAGAATCACATATAACTTCCATGGAGTCATCATCATTGATAATTCTAGACGGGACAAAATTTTCATTGAATGAAACATGAAGTGATTCCACGATCGTAGAGGTTCTTTTGTTGTATATCCGGTAGGCTTTGCTACGTAAGGAATATCCAACAAATATCCCCTCATCAGATCTTGGATCAAATTTGTACAAACTACCATACGTGTTTTTGATAAAACATTTTGCGCCAAAAACTCGAAAATGTTTAACTTGAGGCAATATACCAAACAACAATTCATAACAATTTTGTTTGGTACCTGACCTCAAGAGTATCCTATTAAACACATAGCAAGCGGTATGTACTGCTTCCGCCCAAAATTGATGGCCAAGTTGGCTATCATCAAGCATAGTACGAGCACATTCCACTAGCATCCTATTCTTTCTCTCAACAACACCATTTTGAGGGGGTGCGCGAGGGAAAGAAAAGGTGTGAGTAATACCAACTTCATCACAAAAATTTGAGAAAGACTCATTCTCAAATTCCCCTCCATGATCACTACGAATAGTGACAATGGTGGTTCCAATGAGATTTTGTACTTTCTTAACAAATATTGTGAAGTTTTCAAAAGCATCATTTTTATTACTTAAAGAAAATACCCAAGTAAATCTAGAAAAGTCATCAACGATGACAAGTCCATATCGAGCATTCCCTAATGAAGCAACTCTAGTTGGCCCAAAAAGATCTAGATGTAAAAGCTCTAGAGGCCGTTTAGAGGATATGCTCTTCTTAGGTTTGAATGACGATTTTGGAAGTTTGCCTCGTTGACACGAGTCACAAAAGCTTTTCTTTTGGAAAGTAAGCTTAGGAAATCCTTTAATAGATTTTAACTTGGATAGCTTAAAAATGTTCCAAAGTTCACATGACCAAAACATCGATGCCATAAGTGTTGTTCACTTGTGTTGGCAATGAGACTTTGTTCATGTGACTTAGGGATATCTAGGATATATATATCCTTATGGCGTGTGCCAGAAAATAACAAATCATTGTTATCTTTTCTCAAAATATGACACATTCCTTTCGTAACGCTAACTTTGTAACCATGTCACAAAGTTGGCTTATTGAAATAAAATTGTGATTTAATCCTTTAACAAGGTAAACATCACTTATAAGTGGTTTAGATGGGTTACCAACTTTACCAACACCAATGATGGTTCCGCTCTCGTTGCCTCCAAAGGCTACTCGGTTCCCATTCTCAATGGGCACCACTTCGGAGAGCAATTGAGCTTCACCCGTCATGTGTTTTAAACACCCGCTATCGAGTATCCACTTATTCTTGGAGTTAAATTTGGATTTGTTGCTCCTTTTCTTTTTCTTGAGTACCTAAAGATAAAAATATCATTCCATGGTACCCAAGGTCATTGGGTCCTAAAATATTAGACCTTTGGAAGCCAAGTCCAATTGGACTTAGACTTCCCAACATAATCATCATTGTGCACTACATTCATGAAATAAGAATTAATGTATGCTTGTTTTTCATTCATGCTTGTGTCCTTCGGGCCCCAAATAGTGAATGTCTTGGGAGCCCTATTCCTATTGGGAGCATGCATACGTTGTTGATGTCTACGTGATGCATGTGGCCTATGAGGAGGTGGCTTAGGAAATGCATGTCGTGGATAAGCATATGGCACAAGATGAAATGGTGGTGGAATCATATGATATGGTGTATGATGGTAATTGTTCATATGATAATGATGTGGATGAACATATGCATGTGGAGGAACATGTGCGTGAGTGTGTCTCACTTAGTGTGCATGTGCCCGTGGACGTGGAGCATAAAAATCATCATACGTGTGAACCGGTGGAGTAGGATGTGTGTTCCTACATGGCATAGTATTGGTGTACATAAATGCATGACCCTTCTTTGGAGGTCCACCCAAAGTGGGTTTCTTTCCAAACGAGGGTGTGTACGAAGTGGAAGCACCATTGGTAGATGAACTACCAATGGGGTGTTTGCTCCCACTCGTTGAGGCATCGAAAGTTGGCCTAACAAAGGTAGTGGACGATTTGGATGAATTTCCCATCTTATACCCCAAGCCAATGTGATGATTGGCCGGAAGTAAGTCATTTAGGATTTTATCCAAATGATCCTTACCTTTATTGAATTTATTAATTCGGCCTTATGTGCACTCATACTTCTTGGTGAGAGAATGCATAGAAGCATCCAAGGTGGACACTTGTGATGTGAGTACATAAACACGAGATTTGAGATTCTCATTCTCAATACTCAAAGTTGAGTTTTGAGAGGTTAAATCCGCTATCTCGCATTCATCTGATTTCTCAATGCGAACATGCTCAAGTTGAGATTTGAGATTTTCAATCTCATTTCTCAAGCCTTCAACAACGGTGTCGTTGTTGATGGTGATAGGCTTAGGTGAGGTTTGAAGACTAGTTAGCTCATATTTAGTCTTAGTATATCTATTTACTAGTTTAGAATATTTAGACCAAATTTGCTCGTTAGCTAATCTAAGGTCATCCATTGTTACCTCATCGCCTTCATCCACGCTTTCATCGAAAGAGGACTCTTGATCATGTTCCTATCTAGCCATGAAGCACATGTGTGCTTGCTCAACTTGTTCATCATCCGACTCTCCACTTGAGGAGTCATCTTCAGGGTCGGTGAATGTGCCGACAAGCCCTTTCTTGTACCCTTTCTTGTACTTTCTTAACTTGTCGTACTTTGGCGCCTTCCACTTCTCCTTTTGTTTGTTTTGAGGACAATCCACTTTGATGTGTCCTGGCTTGTTGCATTTAAAACACAAAGGAGCAGAGGCGTTAGTAGAACTAAATTTAGATTTGTTCTTGAAGTTACCTTTTCGGTCGGTTGAACTTCTTTGCCATGAGGGCTATGGATTCTAAGTCCAACTCATCTTCCGATTCTTCATCATCGATAGATGTAGACGGAGCGGCCTTGAATGCAATCTCCTTTTTCTTTGGCTCGTCTTGCTTCAAGTACGACTTCATCTTGTCCTGCATCTTTATTTTACTATCCTTCCGTACCTCATAAGACATCAAGGTATCCATTAGTTGTACGACAGTATACTTATTCATATCGTTACCTTCCTCGATGGCGAAGGTACGCTTTTTCCAACAAGAAGGAAGTCCGTCAATGATCTTTGAAACTTTCTCCTTTTGGGTGTAAGTCTTTCCAAGAGCCTCCAACTCATTCGTAATGTCAACGAAATGAGCATAGTACTCCTTCATCTTCTCACCCTGTTGCATGTGAAATAATTCGAAATCTTTATTTATAACAGTGAGTTTGGAGTATCGTACGCTACTCGTTCCTTCATGCAAGATGAGGAGTGAGTTCCAGATTTGATATGCACTTTTACATGTGCATATCTTGTTGAAGTCTTCGGGCTCCAATGCACATTGCAAGGCATTCATTGCCTTGGCATTGTTTACCTCCGCGGCGACCTCCGCGGTAGTCCACTTCGCGAAATCTTCTTCAGCGGTCTCGACATACTCCGTCAACGTAGCTCTCCATAGTGAAGTGATCTAGAGGAACGTTTCCATCCGGCATTTCCAGTACCCATAGTTAGTACAGTTGAAGTGAGGAGGCCTAGTTGAGGAGTGTCCTTCCATCACCGAAGAATCTCCTTCACGGTTCTTGAAGGTGCTATAGTCTGAAGGTGGACGAACGGTTTTGTTGTCGTTGGTAGACATAGCTATGAACTTGGCTCTGATACCAAATGTAATGCCCTGATAGCTACTGCACAAGTACTAGAGGGGGGTGAATAGTACTTTAAAATAATCAAGAGTATAATTCCTAATTATCTTGCAAACTCAACCAACAATAAGGAATGAAAATATGACAACAAAGAAACAACCAACGCAAACAAACGATTTAACGGGTTGGATCCACCCAAGTCTCCCCGACTAGTTTCCGGTGATCCTACGTGCCAAACACCCAGATCCCCTCCGGCTACTTGAGTTAGAATCCTCTAACTCAAATTGGCACTATGAAATTCTTGTAGAAAACTACTACAAGATCAAATCATACACAAATGAAAATGTGACTCCCACAAACCGGGATCACAAACTTGTCTCACAACCGAGAGATAAACTGAAATAGCAATGTAAATGAAACAATAAACACCTACCAACAAAATCCTATGTCTTGAGTAAAACTTACAGATTTTAGGGCAAGGAAGATTTTGAGGAAGAAGATGACACCAAACCCTAGCTCCACCAAGATGACCAGCTATAAATGGCTATGGTGGGATTGGTGACTTTGAATCAAGCTCTTGGCTTGAGAAGCTCACAATGAAGAGAATCTCTCTTGAGAAAATTAGGGCTCAAGGAGTTTGCAAAGATTCTTATGAGAATGAGGAAGCTTTAGAAATGGAGTTGAATGCTTTCTCTTTGATCTCTAACTCACAATAAATGTCAGACTTGAATGCTAGGTTAGAAGCCCTTCAAGTTGACGTGTGTTTATATTTCATATATTTGCGCACGTTTTCTTCCATGTTTCTCCGTATTTTTCGCCGTCTTTTATTCGTTTTTTCGTGTTTCCTTGTTTTCTTTCACTTTTCTTTATTTATCGATGTTTGCAGGAGATTGACCGTGTAGGGGACGTTTAATGACGATATCCCAAGTCCCCGGAGCAATGGGAGGAGTCACGCGTGATCCAGGGGGTCAAACGTCAAAGAATTCATCTTTCAGCCCCTCACCCGGTCGGTTGGCCATCTCCAACCGATCGGGTGATGCATGCGTGCACCACCCGGTCTCTGCCGCAGCTCATAAGGAAGTCACCCGACCGGTTCACAGACCGGTTCAGCGGGGGCCTGTTCTCTGTTTTTTTTTCGAGAAAAATGCCAACCGATCGGGTGACTCTCACCCGATCGGTTCATCTGTACCTGATGCTGAGGAGCTCGAGACACGGGCATCCAACCGACCTCTTCATCCGATGGCGCCATGATCCAACCGGTCACCCAAAGAACTCAACCGACTGGTTCATCTGACCGGGTGAAGCTCCGACGTTTTCTGTTTTCTAATTGTAACGGATCACCCGATCGGTTGACTTGTCAACCGATCGGGTGACGTTTTTTCTGCGGGTTTGGACCCGAACCGTAAGGGTTTCGAAGTGGGGATATAAATACACGAGGCTGGCCGACTTGAGGGGGATCTCCTGGAGTTTTTAGGGCTTTCTGCCCCCCTTCTCTTGGGAGTTCTAGGTTAGTTTTAGATTAGGTCTTTTGTTCAATAAGTCTTGTATTGGATTGACGATTCACTCAAGATAAGTATTTTCCTCTCTTTTTCTCCATTGTTTGTTTTGTGTTTATCTTGCTTGATGGTGAAAGTTTATATGTCTTTTGTGTTGTTTGTTCTTATGTTATTCACCATTGAGTAGTTTCGATGAACCCTAATACGGGGTAGGGTAGGATTGATGCTTGGTTGTTTCATTTGACTTGGTTGCATGGCACGTGTTCGATGAAATGCGTCAATGGGGATTTCTAGCGATTTGGGTCCAATTCGTACGACAACACACTAGATGTGTTGGGGGTTGGGGTCCGGTGCTTGTCCAGTCAAGATCCTCTTCGATGTATCGCTAGAAATCACATTTGACCTATTTGGCCATTAGGGTTACGCGGGGGTGTTTCATTGTCATTGGCGGGAGAAAGACCGCCTTTGACCGTCGGGCCAAGGGGGAATAAACTTGGCGGTTGACTCCCTAGCCACAGCTCACACCCCTAGTGTAGACATCGAGTCCTCGCGCGCGGGAGCGGCTTGGACGAAGTGTTGGGAGTTATCATTGTGGCCTTAATGCTCCCGGTTGCGGAAGGTGTTAATGGACATGAGAATGCCCACCGTCCAGAACCGGGTAGGCCTAGCGTGCTTGGCACCGACCGGAATATCGGGCCATGGACGTTAGGTACCACCTTTTGGGGCAATGTCTCACCCTGGATCAAGTCAAATGCCAAGTGTCATGAGTGCTCTAGCCCGTGTTAGCGGGGATTCATTTCGTGTCATTTTCATTTCTTTCCCTTATTTCTACACTTCACCCATATTATCCGCGTAGCTAGCACACAACCTAGGCGAGGCTAGTAGCCACTCAAGCCATCCACCTCCCTGTGTTCGATAAACCCGCACCCTACACTAACCGTGCACTTGCGGTAAAACGACACCGCGCCCATACCGTAAACGGGGCGCCGGTCAAGTTTTTGGCGCCGTTGCCGGGGAGGCGTTCAGTTTGATATTAGCTTAGCTTGGGTTCGTTAGACTACGCATAAAAACACAAAAAAAAATTCTTTTTCTTTTTTTTTAAAAAAAATATATATTCAATAACCAAGAAATTTTTCCCCCACCATTATATTATCTTTTTGTTACTCTCTTTTACTATTGACGCTCCTCTCTAGTTTTCTTATTTTTGTTGTCCAGGTATCTTTGATATTACCATGTGGAGATCAAATTTCGATGCTCAGATGGGAGGATACGATCCTTATCCAGTTGTGGTTTGTGAGACTTGTGGGATGGCGGGGCACATGTATTATGATTGCCCATTTACGCTTGAGAGCCTCCCCCCACTCCAAGGCCAAACATTTTCCCACAACCTTAGCCCAAACACCTCCCATCCATTTCCTCAACCTTATACCCCTCCACAAACACAAGAAGAATCAAGCCTCGTGTCTCTCCTTGAAAGTGCCATGTTTAACCAAGGCCAAATATTACAAAACTTAATGGTACCAATCATCGAGCCTACACCGAGGAGAGGGGATGAAGGAGAGGATATACCCACTACCATGGTTGAGACCACCATGCCATCGGCCACCATAGACACATCTCATGCCGATACCCCATTTTTCCATCACTACCACTTGGATGACGAAGCATTTTTTGATGATGATAGTGAGGATGGGGTGATTTCTATAGGATCTGTGGGAGAGACTTCTTGTCTTGATTTGGATACCCCATATGAGTCCTATGAGAGCACTGAAGAGTTTACAGAGATTATGCATACCGGCGAGAAGGATGTGCGTGAGGACGAGGACACCACGACCACATACGAGTGGTCCGCTCCACATCCACCTCCATTGTCATCTCTGTTGCTGCTTCTTCCTTGGTCTGTGGTCAACCACGAGGATGTCATTCAGGACATCGGGCAGATGGTGGAGCATGAGCATATTGTCGAGGAGGATGTGCATGAGGGCTTGGATACGATGGTCCACTCTATAGAGCCCGAGTCACATCTACCTTTACCGTCGCTCTCCACTTCTTCTGCGGCTGAGCATCTACTTGAGCATATTGCCCCTATTCAGGGAGATTTTCATACTCACTCTCACTCCACTTTTGAGTCTCGCTTTTCACTTCCTATTTCTTTAGACTCGTATATATTTGACATACCATATCTCTCGCAGGACACAGGATCTACTTCCCCTGAGGTATGCTGCGGTGTGTCACCACCTGGAGAGCCACTTCTTATGGAGAGCGAGGATTTGGTCGTCGCTAGTACAGAGGATAGCGACCCATTCTCAGGGAGTATTCGTCACACTTTCACTATTTTTCCATCTTATTTTGACGATTATCTCTGGGATACTTTTATTTTGGGGAAAGATTTTTGCCATGGACTAATGCACCTCGTCCTTTGCAGGTCACATGTGGACACCTACGAGGGATGCTTGGAGGTGCATTGCTTGGGTCCATTGGCACACGTGGCACAGTGCTTCTAGCGGAGCCACAGAAGGAGCAGTTAGAGCAGCTACCTGCCCCACTCCAGATCTTGGATCTGCCTATGCTCAGGTGTATCCTAATCCAGTAGTGTAAAAATTTACCGCTTTCTAGTTTAGATTTGAATAATCTCGTCTCCTCTCATTAGCGAGGGGAGCGTATCTAGGATTTGCTTTTGCAACTTAATAACCCTTCATGTCGTGCCCTTCTATCATTTCACCCCACATCCTCTTCCGAGGAGAACGAGCAGACTGTCTCTCCTGCATTCTGATTTCTTTCTTTTCTTTTCCGATCTTCCCCTTGCATATTTCTGCATCATATTGATCATATCGTTTCGCTGGCATTGTCATGTTCAGCTTGGGGGAAATCGACTTTTGTGTGCATGTTTTCGTGTGTCGTTGTTGTGTGTTTATGTCTTTGAGTCCTTCGTTGTGTTTTATATCTTTTATTTTGTATGTTTCTTTCTCTTTATTTTCCAGTTTCGCTCATGTGTTTTTCGTGCTTTTCATTTTTTGTGTCGGTGCGTAACTCCCTCCCATTTTCATTGCCCTCTCGTATTCACTACTATTGCATTGAGGACAATGCAAGTTTCAGCTTGGGGGAGTCGCACTTCGTGCGTCATTTGTCTCTTTTTCTTCGTTATTTGAGTCGTTTTTCTCCGTGTTTTTCTTTTTCTTCTTCTTTTCTTCTTTTTATCTCTTTCTCCTAGAGATGAAACCTATGATGAATCGCCACAAAATCACACACACCTAGCATTGCACCGATAATCACACTCACTAACCCTAGGATTTCGAGTCCTCTTGCATTTCACGCATCGTGGGTCCACTTAGCTTTTTGTGAGTCGTGTGTCGTGACTAGCATTTGGTGTGCTTCTGCTTTGTGATTTTACTTTATATACCTGTCTAGGAATGACCCCTAGATTATCATGCTCCGATTTGAATATGCGGTATTTTGTTTCCACTTTATGCATGCTATATTTATATGGTATACTTCAATTCACATGCGTCGGGATTCCACAACTAAGGACTAGGATAACCCATTTAGCCTAAGCTCAATTTAGCGAGAATAGTTTCCTTTGCCCGAGTGTTTAGGTTTCGACTTCTTTTTGTTTTACTTGGTGCAAATCCCCTCGTCGTGTACCGTTCTCCCACTTGGGAGAGTACACATGTGTATAGCCAAAAACCCAAAAATCAAAAAAAAGAGAGAAAAGAAAAGAAAAACCCAAAAAGAAAAGAAAAGGATTGTATAGCCAAAAAGCCCAAAAAAAATACAAATACCCAAAACCCAAAAAAAATTCCAGTGTGAATATTTTCCTACTTGCCGTGAATAAGGGGAAGGCGAGAATTTGCACCGAGTGTTCTACTCCACATCTTCTCAACCTCCATCGTTTTTGAAAACACTTGGCTTAGGAACTTTTTAGCGATTACCTAGGCTATAGTATGGTGATTTCCTAGTCCCTAGCTGTGGAGTCCCCGATGCATGATACGCTTCTATTCTTATACTCTTCTCATGCATGCTTGAGCTAATACTCACCGCAATTTCAAATTGAATCGATATTTGGGTCCTTCTTTGGGTATGTGTATATGGAGCTTTATTGCACATCGTAGATAGTGACACCATCTGCTAGCACACGACCACACTCACTCGCGCTTCACTGCGTGGGCCCACGACACTTGTTTGGACTCACATTCCTTGGTTTAGTGTTGTGTTTTGTCGTATGCTTGCTTCGTGTGGCGTGTTTGATTTTGTTGGCCCTTACGGGCGATCTAGGATATAGAGTTCTCTTTTTCTCTCCTTCTCTCTATTTTCTCCCTCCGAGCTCCTACTCTCACTCGTCTTCCTCGAGGACGAGGAAGAGTTCAGCTTGGGGGATTTTGACGTGCGTTTATATTTCATATATTTGCGCACGTTTTCTTCCATGTTTCTCCGTATTTTTCGCCGTCTTTTATTCGTTTTTTCGTGTTTCCTTGTTTTCTTTCACTTTTCTTTATTTATCGATGTTTGCAGGAGATTGACCATGTAGGGGACGTTTAATGACGATATCCCAAGTCCCCGGAGCAACGGGAGGAGTCACGCGTGATCCAGGGGGTCAAACGTCAAAGAATTCATCTTTCAGCCCCTCACCCGGTCGGTTGGCCATCTCCAACCGATCGGGTGATGCATGCGTGCACCACCCGGTCTCTGCTGCAGCTCATAAGGAAGTCACCCGACCGATTCACAGACCGGTTCAGCGGGGGCCTGTTCTCTGTTTTTTTCGAGCAAAATGCCAACCGATCGGGTGACTCTCACCCGATCGGTTCATCTGTAGCTGATGCTGAGGAGCTCGAGACACGGGCATCCAACCGACCTCTTCACCCGATGGCGCCATGATCCAACCGGTCACCCAAAGAACTCAACCGACCGGTTCATCTGACCGGGTGAAGCTCCGACGTTTTCTGTTTTCTAATTGTAACGGATCACCCGATCGGTTGACTTGTCAACCGATCGGGTGACGTTTTTTCTGCGGGTTTGGACCCGAACCGTAAGGGTTTCGAAGTGGGGCTATAAATACACGAGGCTGGCCGACTTGAGGGGGATCTCCTGGAGTTTTTAGGGCTTTCTGCCTCCTTCTCTTGGGAGTTCTAGGTTAGTTTTAGATTAGGTCTTTTGTTCAATAAGTCTTGTATTGGATTGACGATTCACTCAAGATAAGTATTTTCCTCTCTTTTTCTCCATTGTTTGTTTTGTGTTTATCTTGCTTGATGGTGAAAGTTTATATGTCTTTTGTGTTGTTTGTTCTTATGTTATTCACCATTGAGTAGTTTCGATGAACCCTAATACGGGGTAGGGTAGGATTGATGCTTGGTTTTTTCATTTGACTTGGTTGCATGGCACGTGTTCGATGAAATGCGTCAATGGGGATTTCTAGCGATTTGGGTCCAATTCGTACGACAACACACTAGATGTGTTGGGGGTTGGGGTCCGGTGCTTGTCCAGTCAAGATCCTCTTCGATGTATCGCTAGAAATCACATTTGACCTATTTGGCCATTAGGGTTACGCGGGGGTGTTTCATTGTCATTGGCGGGAGAAAGACCGCCTTTGACCGTCGGGCCAAGGGGGAATAAACTTGGCGGTTGACTCCCTAGCCACAGCTCACACCCCTAGTGTAGACATCGAGTCCTCGCGCGCGGGAGCGGCTTGGACGAAGTGTTGGGAGTTATCATTGTGGCCTTAATGCTCCCGGTTGCGAAAGGTGTTAATGGACATGGGAATGCCCACCGTCCAGAACCGGGTAGGCCTAGCGTGCTTGGCACCGACCGGAATATCGGGCCATGGACGTTAGGTACCACCTTTTGGGGCAATGTCTCACCCTGGATCAAGTCAAATGCCAAGTGTCATGAGTGCTCTAGCCCGTGTTAGCGGGGATTCATTTCGTGTCATTTTCATTTCTTTCCCTTATTTCTACACTTCACCCATATTATCCGCGTAGCTAGCACACAACCTAGGCGAGGCTAGTAGCCACTCAAGACATCCACCTCCCTGTGTTCGATAAACCCGCACCCTACACTAACCGTGCACTTGCGGTAAAATGACACCGCGCCCATACCGTAAACGGGGCGCCGGTCACAAGTATATATAGGATAGAGAGAAGAGAGAAGCAAATTCGTAGCATTAAATGCTCCAACGGCTCTATTCTGAAGCAGTCTAATCGGTCTAAGAAGGATCACTGATCGATTAGTTTTGCAACTAGTCGGTCGGTGATTCTTCTTGGACCGACTAAAAGGTTGACAGCCAAGAAAGAAAATTCAGGAGATAGAGAACTAGTCGGTCTAAGAAGACTTGCCAACCGACTAGTTTGACAACTAGTCGGTCGGTGAGTTTTCTTTGACCGACTAAGCAGTTGAAATCAATAGGCTGAAAACAAGGAGAACTAGTCGGTCTAAGAAAAAATTCCAACCGACTAGTTTCACAACTAGTCAGTCGATGGTTGTTCTTGGACTGACTAACTAGTCAACAGTAGCTTAGACTGGGAAGATGAAAGTATAACTAGTCGGTCTAAGAAGGATTCCAAACCGACTAGTTTGACAACTAGTCGGTCGATGAACCTTCTTAGACCGACTATTTGGTCAACAGTGAAGATACTGAATTGAGCAAGGAGATCTAGTCGATTCAAGAAGGATTCTTAACTGACTAGATGACAATCTAGTCGGTTGGTTCTTCTTCTTGAACCAACTAAGATGCACTAGAAGTCGCAAAATGAAGCGTGAAGCTTCGGGAAAGTTTCTATGGGCTTCTAAGATAATCCTTGCTCTAAGATATGAGCGTTAAGAAGATTATAATGTAAGACCTACTCAAGGCTTAACATTCTACGAAAATAAGCTAGAAGACTATAAAATAAACTAGACGAACCGTCTTCAAAGCTTCAATCCGAATCTCTTGACTTCAATAATGCTCCTAGAGCTTCAACGAAGCTTCAGGCACACGATCGCGCGCTTTGAGAAGTCTTGAGACGTCGCTTTTGATGTACGTAGAATTTTGGCGACGATCTCCATAACTGCGCTCACAAAGAGTTAGTTCACGATATTTATGTTTGTTCATCATCAAAACCAAATCCGGGCAATCAATACTCAACAGCTGCCCAAGCCGTCCAGGCTCCACCTCTGCCACCTGCCCCGAGAGCTGCTCCAGGAGTGAAGCAGTTCAATGAGCTTCAGCCGAAGACTTTTTTGGGAAGGAAGAACCGTTAGGTGCTGATGAGTGGATTCAGAGCACAGAAGAGAAGCTGGTAGCTGTGAAGATTCCTGAGGATACCAGAGTTGAGATAGCGAAGATACAGCTGACCGAGAATGCTAGGAACTGGTGGCGCATTGAGGAGAGGCGTCTGCAGAAACCAGTGGAGTGGAAGACTTTCAAGTCGATGTTCAAGGAGAAGTATTTCCCCAAGGCTACAAAGAGGGAGCTTTTGAGCCGATTTGTTGATCTGAAGCCAGGAGACTTGACCGTCGATGAGTACGAGGAAGAGTTCGAGATGCTCAGTCGATTTGCCTCTCATATGGTGAAGAAAGAAGAGAACCGAGCTGATCGGTTTCGTCAGGGACTGCGTCCGAAGATTCAGGCTTCCATGTCCTTGGCAGATTTTTCGACCATGGGAGCTGTGCTGAATGCCGCCAGGAATCATGAGACCGTGGCACGTCTACCTAATCCTTCTGATGATGGAGGAAAGCGACCGATGGAGCAGCATAGGCTTTCTGCTAGGTCTATAGTGGGACCAGTTCAGTCTGTACCTTTCAAGAGGCCAGGAGCATCTGCTCAGAGCCAGGCCAGAAAGCGATGTCTTTTCTGTGGCAAGCTGGGACATCGTCAGAACGATTGCAGGAAGAGGCTGAGTTTGTGTCTGGCGTGTGGAGCCGCGACACACGTCACTAGAGATTGCCCGATGTATCGCCATGTGGATGGCGAAGCATCAGCCCCACTGCAGAGTAGAGCGCATGCCCCTACCCAGAGAGGAGCTGTTGTCTGTGGAGCATATTTCATGACGGCAGAGGATGGCGTCATTGCAGGTAACTCCATAGTTTTAGTCTTTCATATTATATCTTAGCTTATTTTTGGCTGCTTACGTATGTTTCAAAACTTTTTGTTTCCTTTCAAATCAAATCTTTAAAGTTTTGAAACTAGTCCACGAGATCACAACCCACCTAACTTCTCTCATCCATTACCACAACTCCACACGTTTTCCCACATGTTATTTTTTTAAAATATGTCTTTGGCCTTAAAATTTCTTTCCTCTTCTTCCCTCTTTGAAGTGTTATTTTCATTGTTGTTATAGTATTAGAACAGGTTATTATTGCTATAAGATTATGTTTGCGGGTAGGATTAGAGTAAGGTGAGATATGTCGTAGAGATGATTAATTGATTTTGGAACACAAGATATTAGATTAGATTTCTTTGGATGAAAAGAATGAGGTGTCCAAGACTTATTTATAATACCGATGTGTGACGGACTCAATAGGGAACTTTGGTCGGATGAAATTATATGCGGAGAAATGATAACTTATCAGACTTGAAACTTAGACGAGTGGTAGATGGGAGTAGCTAGGACGGGATGGTATGAGTTAGGGTGATCGTGAGAAGGAGTAGAACTTTTAGCGCATCAAGACTTGGTTATTAAGTTGACGTGAGAAGACCCATGAGATAACACGACATGTTGAGATGAAGGGATGGTTAGGTAGACGGATTTAGTTTGATTAGGAGATTAGATGATAGAGGTAAGGATAGATGTGGTTCGATGGTTCATTGATTAAGGAGAATAGGTTTATGAGCCGATATGATGGAGAATATATATTGAGGACGAGATGATTTTTAGTTTATAGACAGTTGTTGTGGGGTAAAACTCGCGTACAATGAATTTGTATTATGGGGAACCAAGGGCACTGTGGTTATGCTAGGGACGGGATTAGGGTAGGCTATTTGACAGGTGATTGGAGGAATGATGAGGCTAAACTTAATGCGGAAGCCGACCACGGTGTCGAATCCGATAGGATGCAGGGACGGGGCCGAGCTGCCTATGTTGCGGGCGAGCGCGACCGGTGAAGACGAGCTAACCTGCGCAAGGAGCAACTCGTCAGAAAGGCCAGGTTGGGGTCCAACCCTTAGCCTCTCCGATGCCTAAGTCAGTAATAGGACTTAAAGTGGGGGCTAGGCACACAGGTCAGACTGAGGGTGAGTCGACCGTACGTGACGAGCTATGGGTGGAAGAATAAAGATATGGACGACCTTTGCTCTTGTGTGTGAGTAATGAGAGTAAAATTTCCAACCTCTTTGCCGTAAGAGGTGAATGTGTATTTATACCTGTCGGAGGTGGTTAGGTGGGGCTGACCTGGCATGCTGACTCAGCGTGCTGAGCTGGCCCTGTTGTCAGTGGAAGCTTCGGACGAGGATGTCAGGAATAGGAGTGTCGACCATGCTTTTGTCAGATGGTGCAACGGCCAGGGACACTTTCATCAGGGTGTCAGGGCCAAAAGTATTAAGTGTCAGGGGGCGCAGTGGCCAGGGGGTGCTTTGCTAGACGGTCGGGCAGCGTTACTGTCAGTAGCGTCCTTTGTACTAGGTTGTTTGTCGCGTTCGATGTGCCAGAGAGACGTTGGTGTGCATCCATGATGTGGCACTACTGATGGGGTCACCAGATAGCCCTGGCGATGGAAGGAGTGTGGCTCAGGGCCGCCAGGTCGCCCGGTCGCCCGGTCTTCGGGTCGCCTTGACGGCGTCCGAGGTACGGTGCTACCGACCCGGATCCAGGAGGAGTGTGGCTCTACCATCGACCATAGTAGGGTGCGCCCTTCCCTCGGCTGCGTCGGGCTCCGGGGTAGTCTGGCACTCTGTCGCGGGTGAGCTAAATGCAGTCTTTGGAGCCGCGAGATTGGCACCCTAGCGTGGGGCCCGCCGGCCTTTGTGATGGAGGAGCGACGGAGGTGGGGAGCTTGATGATAGGGGATAGAAAGTCGGGCCATCACGATCTTTAGGTCATAACAATTGCCCCCGGCATTCGAGTTCGGGGCGGTCCCTCTGCTCGACTCGGATGGCGTATAACTCCCCCTCCCTGTCGAGAACAGCTCGGATCCTACTCCATGTCAGGTGGCGGCGGCTATGGTCTTGGAGTTCTCGCCCTGATAGCCATTATTACGATTTGAAGGGGTGGCAGGAGTCGATGCGTCTTCGCCATTGGATGGGTGACACGTGGTTGATATGACCATTGCGGCAGACGAGGTGTCAGAGATGCGTCGATGGATACCACGTGGCGGCGCGGCGAAGGTCGGGATGGCCCGAGGGTTGCTATAAGTATGGGGGAGAAGATGGGTGGAAAGTTTCTCGTGATTCCGTATCCGTTCTCGCTTCTCAGCTTCCAGCCATCGTTTACCGATGCTTCCGTCGGTGCCTTTATCGGGGATCTGCTTCCGTTCATCTCCTCAGTTCGACAGTTCGGCCAGGTAATTTCCCAGTTCACCTATCGATGGTCTCCTTCTTTAAGTGCGGCGACAGTAGTGGGATGAGGAGGGGGAATCGATGGAGGAGGGTGGCGGACAGTGTAGGGACCGATCAGACGCTCCGAGGTCGGTCGCGGCTATCCCGTGTAAGCTGGATCGGATTGACATCCGGGAGATCCGGGCCAGGTTCGTTCGTCCGCCCTGTGAAGTGCGACCGCCCGGGCCCGATGAGAGGGTGTGTTGGGCTCGCGATGATGAAGTCGGAGTCTATGTCTGGTCCCTCGAGTTGGGGCTCTGCTTCCCCATTCACCCTTGTCTTCTCTATCTTCTGAATTTCCTGGAGCTGTCGATTTGCACGCTGGTGCCCAGCTCCTTCAGTTTGTTGGTTGGCTTCATCGTCTTGTGTCTCGCCAGCTCTTTGAATCCGTCCCTAGCGCTGTTTTAGTATTTCTTTGGGGTGAGGAAGTGTGGGACGTATTATTGTGTCCATGCGAGGAGGGGGCGAGAACTCATTGTTGGGGTGCCGGGCACTGATGATGGTTGGGCAGAGAGCTATGTTTTCATTGCGATTCCGACAGACGTGGTGTTGATGTCGAACTGGGGGGCTTTGAATCCCTTGGTGAGCGAAGAGGTGGTAATGACGGACGAACTCCTGTGTGCTGCCCAGATTTTGGCAGAGTTACCTAAGGCAGACCCCCGGCTGACGAACTTGACGCAGGATGGTCGGCTCGCCCGGGAGCTTTGGCCCACAGGTATCCTCCTCCTGGCGGGCCTCTACGTAGACTTATGCTGATTTCTCTTTTTACTGCAGGTGAGGATCCGATGCTCTCGCGGGAGGAGGTGCTTAATGCGGCCGGAGCGAGGGTGGTGAAGAAGACCGTCCCCGTGGATAAGGGCAAGGGTGTGATGGGCGAGGAAACACCAGCAGAGGTGGCCACCCACAAGCGGAAGGTCGAGGTTCCTATTGCAGAAGTGACGAACAAGAGGCAGCAGGGGCCTGAGTCGGGTGCTCTTACCCTTCAGATTGGCAGGGTCGTGCCTGATGTTTCGCTCGATCGGGGCGCGGTCAGCACTGTCCCCGAGGCTCCGTCTACAGATGAGGGGAATAGGAAGAGGCAGGGGTCCACACCGGACGTATCTTTCGTTCGAGCTGGCGGGGTCGTATCAGGTGGCCCGCCCGACCCAGAGGCAGTCAGCACGGTTTCCCAGAGGGACCAGGCCTCAGGCAAGCGCCTTCGGCCTTCTCCCGTCGAGAAGTGGCCCTATCGAATTCCCCCTTGGGAGATGGGGAGAGAGGCACACCCAGGTTACGAGAGGGCGCTCGCCTGCTTTAAGCGGACGAGGGCAGAGGCCGAGGCCATGCTCGGCGGGGATCTTCACCAAATGCCCTATCGGGTGAGCCGGGAGGAGTCGGTCTTCGAGGATGCTGGGGTTGTGGCCTGGCTATTGGAGTATTTCGTGCTGCCCCGGGATCGCGACTCCTTAACCAATGTGGGGACAGAGAGGTTGTGTGACACCACTGTGTGGCTTGTCTTGTAGGTAAGCCGAACTGCCTATTATGCGTTCGGGGTCCCCAAATTTCCGTCCTGACTGGGTCATGTTCTTTGGCAGGCGTTGTCGGCTGTGGTGGCCTTGCAGCATCATACTCATGTGGTCTCGATCCGGGCCTCTCGAGATGTGGCGAGGGACGATCTGCGGGAGGTGTGGAACCAATTGCGAGAGAGGGAGGCGGATTTGGAGCAAGCAGTCTGGCTTCGTGCCGGCGATGGGGCGCGGCTCGAGCTCTTAGAGGAGCAGGTGTCTGAGCTTGCCCGTCAGTTGACGGACGAAGAGGGAAAGGAGGCTAGGCTCACCCACAATCTGAGGGAAGAAGAGGTAAGGGGGCCTTGCTTACCCGCCAGCTGGAGAAAGAGAAGGGGTGAGGAGCCCAACTCGTCCGTTGTCTTCAGGAGGAAGCAGAGATGCGGAATGATATCTTGAAGCGGAACGCCGTGTCGTCGGCCAGCAAGAAAAACGTGATCGACATACAATAGATGAGGATAGCCGAGCTGAACCGGGAGGTAGAGTTGAGGATGAGGTAAAAGGCCGTCCTGAAGAAGCAGCTAGAGGACGGTGCGATGGTCAGTCAGGATGCAGTCAGCGCCGCAGTCCGCCGTTATCAGGATGAGGAGCTAATCCCTATGATGACGGAGGCAAGGGAGGTAGGCATTCTCCAAGGAATGTAAAGGGTGAAAGCCCGACTGGCGAGCCTGCATCCCAAGCTGAAAGCTGAGTTTCCTAAGTTGGATGTGCCTGTTGGATATGGACGACATAAATACACCCATGAGGGGATGTATGAGGGTATACGGACCTCAGATGTCGCGTGCACGAAGGTGTGCGTGAAGGGAACCTTTTCTCGTGTGAAAAGGACCACTCGATAAGTGGAAAAAGCCACTCGATAAGTGGAAAAAGCCACTTTATAAGTGCAAAATGGCACTTGATAAGTGGATAAAGAAGAAGATAAATGAATGTGCTAATATAGGCTAATAAGCTTATATTTAGTTATTTCCTACAATAACTACCCCTAAAGCCTATAAATAGGACCCAAGGGTAAGGCATTCAAGAACACTTGTCCATGCCATAAGTTTGCATAAGGCATCCTTATGTTCTTCTTCTCCCTTCCATTAAAATCCTCTTCTAGTTAGAGATTTAGGCGGTGAAACTCTGCTTCGATCCTCCGTGACGAAGTATCGACCGTTGTGGCGAATCCGAGGGCAAAGTTCAGAGATTACCATGTCGCATACGCAAGCGTAAGTCTCTACTTTATTTCGATCCTAACAACGCTGTTTTGACAGGATCCTACATTGGTATCAGAGCCATACGGATTCGCTCCGATCAGACCGTCACCCCGTCGAAACTATGAACGAGTCGTTGTCTTTTTCACGAATGGGTATCCTACCATTATGGATATGGTAGGAACACTTCATGACGGAGAGAACACAGCGGTTGTTCTTTTCACGTTAGGGTCTCCTACCATTACGGATATGGCAGGAACTCTCCGTGACGGGAAGAACCGACCGTTCATATCGTCAAACTCGCTATCTTCATGGATGCTGAGTCACTATTCATAGGGAATGGGCACTCTCTTCATGTGGAGCGCGTAGTTTACGAACTTTTTGAAGTAAGTTATTTTTTTTGGCACACGGCCATTGGAGGATAACTACTTTCTCGACGAACGGGTGCTTCATTGGAGAAGAAGATGGTGGTTATTCCCATCGGGGAAGATGAATTTTGGTGCATGAAATCTATAGCCATATGGGAAATGGAGGCAATGCATCCCCCCTCCCCATGCGGAGGGGGTTGGCTATGGCCAATAACGACGAAAACCACCACGACCACCCCGTCAAGGGGGAGGAGTGCATGCGGCCACCCCATGCAAGGGGGGAGACCGGCCATGGCCAAAGGGCCATGGTCGGCCTAGGCCAATAGGCCATGGTCGGGCCATGGCCGTCCGGCCCCAGCCGCGGCTAGGCCAGGGCCGGCCAGGGCCAGGGCCAGGGAGCCATGGCCGCGGCCAGGGCCAGGAGGCCCTGGCCGGCCTCGGCCAGAGGCCAGGGAGCCCTGGCCGCGGCCATGGCCAGGCCTGGCCGCGGCCAGGCCAGGGCCAGGAGGCCCTGGCCGGCCTCGACCAGTGGCCAGGGCCGGCCTGGCCGGCCCTGGCAGGAGCCAGGGCCGGCCCTGGCCGGCCCTCGGCCAGGGCAGAGGCCCTAGCCGAGGGGCCAGGGCCCCTGGCCGGCCAGGGCAGAAGCCCTGGCCGTCCCTCGGCCAGGGCAGAGGCCCTGGCCGAGGGGCCATGGTCCCTGGCCGGCCCTGGCAGAGGCCCTGGCCGGCCAGTCTTATGCCCTTGGCTGGCATTGGCCGGCCCCGGACAGGGCAGAGGCCCTTGACCGAGGGAATGGGGCCATTGCCGAGTCTTGGTTGTCCAAATTTTTGGGGATGGGGCTTACGTGACTGAAAGGGGGGGCATGCATGGCAGTGGCTTGCATGGACAACCCCTACGGGTCCGACGGCAATTCTCTGCGGCAAATTCCCCTGAAGGAGGGAACGCTTGGATCCATACGGGAACCAGCGACGGTGGCTTGCAGAGAAATCCCCACAAGGGGGGTCCGGCCTTGGCACGGCTACGGCTCTACCCCGGCAAATGGCCAGGGATTGCCGAATATTTCGCTAATATCATAAGGGTACTAAGTCAAAATATACAATTTTGAAAAATACATTTTCATACGTTTTGAAAAATACGTTTTAAAAAAAACGCTTTTCGGCTGCAAGTACTATAAGAGTACTAACATTTGATAAAGTGATGGGGAAATATTGAAAGTTACTCTAGATGGTGATTGGAAACGTAGTGACTTTTCCGATTCTAGAGTAACATTTTCAATATTTTTCGAAAGTAACTTATCAAATTGTAAATATCATTCCAAGTGGGAGTTGAAATTAGAACTATCCAAATGGGATATTTTATTCTCATTTCAAGTGGGAATTGTTTTTATTTTAAGAATTTTCAATGCAATGTTTTTGATCAAACCTTCGATTTTTGTGTCTTTTGCAGCATTTTAAAAGTAAAATGTCTTCCGCTTCAAAGAATATCGTCGCTGAGTTAAACAGAGGTGAAAAACTCAACGGCGATAATTACAAACTTTGGTCCATTAAGATACAATACGTTCTGGAGGAGCAAGAAGTGCTCGAGACTCTAAAGAACGTCATGATTGAACCCGAGTTGGGCACTACGGCCCAACACAGACGAGACAAGGAAGATTTTGATGCTTGGTCTCGGAAGAACAAGATAGCCCGCATTACGTTATTGTCCAGTATGGCTGATGACATAATGCGCATCTTCCGAGAACATGACCTAGCCATGGACATATGGTCTAAGCTAGAGGAGAAGTTCGGTGGCACATCGGTGTCCAAACTTCGCGCCTTAACTATAAGGTTCGATTCATATAAGAAACGTCCAGATCATTCCATGGGGAAACATCTGCGACATATGGCAAATCTTATCTCGGAGTTAAAGGACGTAGGTCATGTGCTCACTGATGAGCAACAAATCCAAGCAGTCATACGTTCCCTACCAAATGGGTGGGACCAAATGAAGATGCATCTCACTCACAATGAGAGCATCAAGAACTTCAGCGACGTTTCAAAGAACCTCGAATTAAAGGAAGAGCGGCTTGCGGCTACCAAGCCAAGTGCAGAAGTGCACATGGTTGCTAATTCCTTACATGGGGGAAGAAATGGAAAGATCGTTCGAAGTTCACTAATGAACGTAAAAAGCAACCTGAGTCTACCAAGAAACCCAAACACAGGGGTGGGCACAAGAAGTGGCACAAGAAGAAAGACTTGAAGAAGATCAAGTGCTTCAAGTGCAACAAGCTCGGTCACTATGCTCGTTCGTGTACGAGTGGAGGCGACGAGGTAACTTGTAAATATACTAGTTACATATGTGTTTCTAGTTCAATATTTCTTGTGGAATCTAATCCATTTTGGATAATTGATTCAAGTGCCACCGACCACATAGCAAGGGACAGACGGTCCTTCGTGGAGTATCACCGGATACCCCAAGGAACGAAGTGGATCTATATAGGAAACAACACACGTGTTGAAGTGAAAGGCGTTGGGATTTGCAAGCTAGTCTTGGACAACGGCCGCACTCCCCTACTTCATGATGTCCTCTTCGCTCCAGATATTTGAAGGAATATAATTTTTGTGGTCGTGTTAATGGGTCTTGGCTATAACTGGTTTTTCATGATTGTAATGTGGACTTAAGTTGTAATAATACTCTTATTGATATTGGGTTTGTATTTAAAGGATTTATTGTAATGAGTACAATGTATGATTCCTCGTGTAATGAAAATTTCCTTATTGCAAATTCTAAGACTTATGAGTCTGATGTGATTTGTTGGCACGCAAGGCTTGGTCATATTGGACCAACGCGTATGGATAGACTTACCAAACGTGGCCTTCTATCCAATGTTTCAAAGGTTGAAATGTCGACCTGCGACATTGCCTAGTGGGGAAATCTTGTCGCAAGCCGTTTGGAGCCGGCACAAGGGCCGAGGTTCCATTACAGCTTATCCATTCGGACATATGTGGTCCGATGAATGTCAAGACAAGACGCGGGAAGTCCTATTTCATCACTTTTATTGATGATTTCACCCGATTCGGACATATCTATTTGATATCCCACAAAAGTGAAGCATTGGCTTGCTTTAAAAACTATATGAGTTTAGTGGAGAATCAATTAGATCGCAAGATTAAGGTCTTGCGAACCGATAGGGACGGTGAATATCAATCAACAAGTTTTAAGGAACTTTGTGATGAAAAAGGCATAATACATCAAATAACTATGCCTTATACTCCTCAACAAAACGGTGTTGCAGAAAGGAGAAATAGGACTTTAATGGAAATGGTCCGTTCAATGATGGCGCAAGCTAACTTGCCAATCACCTTTTGGGGTGATGCATTATTGACGGCCGCTTTTATCTTGAACCGCGTACCCTCGAAATCAGTTAGCTCCACTCCTTATGAGTTGTGGAACCAAAAGTCTCCTGACTTAGATTTTTTGAAACCTTGGGGATGTGCATCCTACGTACATATTTCCTCCCATAAGTATGGCAAAATTGGGCCACGGGGAAGGAAATGTATCTTTATACGATACGCAGAAAACTCCAAAGGTTATGTTTTTGTTAGTCAGGAAGACAATGGTGGGCTAATTGAGTTTGAGTCGAGGGATGTCACTTTCTTGGAAAACGAGTTTCCAAGACAGGGTGAGATAAGTCAGGACTTATCTCTATTTGAGATTTATGATCAAGAAGGATTACCTCATTCGAGTGGGAGAATTCTTGGTGAAAACGAAAATACGTTTCAACCTTCACCAATGGATTATACGAATGACGATTATCCTATTCCATACGGGAATAATGATCCAAGTGGGAGCAATTCTAACGACATTCCAAGTGGGAGTGATATTAGAATTGATCTAAATTCGAGTCAACAAGGACTTGAAGAATCTCAAATACGACGTAGTAGTCGTACAAGGTTGGCTCCTCTAAGATTTGAGGATGAATTTCCGCAAACCTTTATGACTTTACTACAAGAAGATGATGAGCCTGCTACTTTCAAACAGGCCGTATCTTGCCCTGCTAAAGACAAATGGATGGAAGCGATGCAAGAGGAGTTAGAATCCATGAAAGTTAACCAAGTCTGGGACTTAGTTGACTTACCCAGGGGACGTAGAGCTATTGGGAACAAATGGGTTCTCAAGATCAAGCATAAGGCTGATGGCTCTATTGACAGATATAAAGCTCGCCTTGTCGCGAAAGGTTTTACGCAACAGGAAGGGATAGACTACGAATAGAACTTCTCACCTGTTGTTCGTTTTACCTCGATTCGCTTGATTCTGGCAATGGTAGCTTGCTTAGACCTCGAATTACATCAAATGGATGTAAAGACTGCCTTTCTCAATGGAGAATTGGACGAGGAGATCTATATGGAACAACCAACAGGGTTTGTAAAAGAAGGAAACGAACATAAGGTTTGTAAACTTCGTAAGTCCATATATGGTCTTAAACAATCCTCGAGGCAATGGTATATACGATTTCAAGAAGTTGTCTTATCAAATGGTTTTACCATGCTTGATGAAGATAACTACGTATATATCAAGAGGATTAAAAGCAAGTATGTTATCATGTCTCTATATGTAGATGACATTTTAATAGCCGGAAATGACAATGGTTTTGTGATGGATATCAAGGCTTGGCTTTCATCAGTTTTTGAGATGAAAGACATGGGAGAAGCCGCATATATCCTTGGAGTTAAGATTTTAAGGAATCGTTCGAAGAAACTTCTTTCTCTTTCACAGGAGACTTATATAAAGAAGGTTCTAGAACGATTTAATATGCAGGACTGCAAGTCCATTGATACTCCTATAAGCAAAAGCGATAATTTATGTCTGAAATCATGTCCTAAGAACCAAAAGGAGAAAGAGATTATGGAAAAAGTTCCATATTCCAGTGCAGTTGGTAGTCTTATGTACGCTATGATGTGTACAAGACCGGACATCTGTTTTGCTGTTGGAATGGTAAGTCGTTACCAATCCAATCCAGGGCAAACACACTGGAAAGCGGTTAAGAGGATAATGCGGTATCTCAAAGGAACTGCAGACTTTGCTTTATGCTATCAAGGAGATGCCTTGAGGCTCGAAGGCTACACTGATGCTGATTGGGCGGGTGATCTCGATGAGCGACGATCGACCTCAGGATATGTTTTTCTACTCGGATCTGGTGCAATATCCTGGAGTAGTAAGAAACAATCATGCATCGCACTTTCAACCATGGAAGCCGAGTTTGTAGCATTTAGCATGGCAGTCCAAGAGGCTGTTTGGCTTAGGAAGTTCTTAGACATGCTAATTAATGCAAGTGACTCAGGTGCTGTACCCATACACAGCGACAGTCAAGCATCTATAGCCTATGTCAAAGATCCGAAATTCCATTGTAAGACCAAACATATAGATATCCGCTACAAATTTGCAAAATACTATGATAAGACTAAGAAGGTAGACATAAGGTACATATCTACTCATGAGATGGTAGCGGATCCGCTTACGAAGGCGATCCCCAGAGATGTGTTTTACAAACACTTATCATCTCAAGGATTGTGTAAGAGCTGAGTTGTACCAATATAAATTCCCATGTCTGTAAATGATCAAATTTAACAAAATAATAAGTTCTTTTTCAAACATTGCATATGAATTTCTTGAGAAATGTTTGTGTACATTTTTGAAATCTCAGCTATACTTCCTAGTATGTCGGACAGATTGAGGTTGGCTCTCTCACATGAGCAACCACCTTATTCTATCAGATGGATAGAATAGAGATGAGATCTGTTTAAAGTCAAAATCATCAGACGGATGATTTAGAGTCATGACTTAAACAAAATGGTCGCATGAAAGATCTGCATCATATGGATGCTTACAAAAGATCTAAGAGGATTTTGAAATCCTATCTGTCTAAATGCGGGATGTGAGTCCAAAGGATTATTTGAGTAGAAAAAGGGACTCAAAGTCAGACATTGTGGTGTCTGATCATCATCCTTACAACATCATTGAGACATACACTCCCTGAAAAAGGAGCGATGTTGTAATACGTATTCATACTACGTATGCATTTTTGACCATTGGGTTAGAATAGTAAATAAGTTTACTATTATGTGAGACCCAAAGACCACATGGGTCTTAATTCATTACCCTTATGGACTCTAATTGGTTCCTTTAGATTTGACCGGGTGATTGCTATCTTAGCATGTTACTTATGGACTATGGTTAATTCGGTCCGACGGGGCATGTTAGAAAAGCAAGTCAATTCAAGATCGAAAGGATCGCAAGAAGAGGAAGATTAATTTCGCATTCACATTTGGACTTTAAAGATTCAAAGCTGGCCAGCCAATTGCAATCCAGATGGGATTCAATTGTTGAATATAAAGTATAAGAAATGTGAATAAATAATCTAGGGTAAAGCATGCGTTGATCTACTCAACTTTGCACCTCGAGGAGTGTTGTGTATCTCTAACAAGTGCATAACAGCGGACTCTATGCGCATGACGGTCACACGGCCTATTTCTCGGTATGATAAACAGAAGAGTTAGAGGAAAATAAGTTTCCTTACAATCGCCTCAAGTGTGAGTGGGAGATGTTGGATATGGACGACATAAATACACCCATGAGGGGATGTATGAGGGTATACGGACCTCAGATGTCGCGTGCACGAAGGCGTGCGCGAAGGGAACCTTTTCTCGTGTGAAAAGGACCACTCGATAAGTGGAAAAAGCCACTCGATAAGTGGAAAAAGCCACTTTATAAGTGCAAAATGGCACTTGATAAGTGGATAAAGAAGAAGATAAATGAATGTGCTAATATAGGCTAATAAGCTTATATTTAGTTATTTCCTACAATAACTACCCCTAAAGCCTATAAATAGGACCCAAGGGTAAGGCATTCAAGAACACTTGTCCATGCCATAAGTTTGCATAAGGCATCCTTATGTTCTTCTTCTCCTTCCATTAAAATCCTCTTCTAGTTAGAGATTTAGGCGGTGAAACTCTGCTTCGATCCTCCGTGACGAAGTATCGACCGTTGTGGCGAATCCGAGGGCAAAGTTCAGAGATTACCGTGCCGCATACGCAAACGTAAGTCTCTACTTTATTTCGATCCTAACAACGCTGTTTTGACAGGATCCTACAGTGCCCTTGCCGGGAGAAGAGGGGAAGTGAAGGAGCAAGGGCGTTCGTAATTGTCGGGGTGTGAGGGAGATGTTGTGAGGTCGGGCTTGACCCCGTATTGTATAGCAGAATACCTGAAAAGTTAAATGAAATATATATAGTTTGGTTTTCTGCGGTCGCTGATCTTCTTGTTATGCGTACGACCGTGTGATGAATGCACCCAATGTTCTCGCTACAACGAGCGCTATGGTGAGGAGTAGGGGGAAAGTTGCGATGACGGTTTGTATTCATGCCTATTCCCGATTCCTTGGTTGGAGCGCCTCAAGGCGATCCATAGGGCATAGCCCGCCTTGTTGGATAGGATGAGCGTGGGGTAGTCGCAAGGTCCAAACGAAGGGGAAATGGTGGGGGTATGTTTCGACTTTCCAGCCTCGAATCATCGACGAATCGCAGAGGTCACATCGGATTAAAGACGGGCGGGAATCGAAGCGTCCCGACCACTCATCGAGCGACGCGTGGGGGGAGATGTAACCAGGGGCGTCAGGTGAAACGTCAGGCCACCTGGATGTGCGACACGTGTCCGGGTGGGAGCGACAGAGATCAGAGGGCGGATGCCTATAAAAGGGGTGGGAGTTGCTGCAGGCGATCTTCTTGCTTCCGAGTGTGCTAGAGCAGTTTTATTGAGTTCAGGCGATTCCCTTCGAGGAGGCCGAGTTCGTTGCCGGAGTTTGTGCAGTCTACGTCGTCGTAGCAGTCGCAGCAGTCGCAGCAGGGAGTAATCAGCAGGTATATTTCCTTTCTTTTATCCGGTATGGTTTCATCGTCTTCAGCCTCGTCGTCGAGGTCGACAGGTGGATCCACGGCAGGGTCAGTGGAGGTTGTCGGGGGGGGTATCGCCCGGGCGTCGGGGCCGTGTTGGGTCTGGGACCGCAGTAGGTAGTGGGGGGCCTAGGAAAGGGAAGATGCCTTTAGGGGCGTGAGCAGGGTCATCCGGGCGGTCCCTAGAGACCGTCGCCGAAGCCGGGGGAGTGCCCACCGAGATCACCAGTCAGAAGTCGGAGGCGGGGACAAATGTCGTACCCGTGGTGCGCGCGAAGTTCATTAAACCGCCTTATAATGTCCGTCTCCCGACGGCATCAGAGCGTATCTGCTTTGCGAGGGATGGTGAGATCAGGGTTTACGTGCCGTGTTTCAAACAGGGTTTACATTTTCACCTGCATCTGTTGTACCCCGAGATCCTAGAGTTCCTTGGGCTGCCGCTCTGTCAGCTGACGTCTAAATCTGTTAGTGCGATAGTCGGTTTCCTCGTTCTCTGCGTGAGGACTGGAGTTAGCCTGATGCTCTCTTTGTTTCTATACTTCTTTTCGGCTAAGAAATTCAGGTCGCATTTTTATTTGTCGACGAGGACGAGTCATCCCCTGATATGGGGCCTGTCGGGTATGATCAAATGGTGGCAGAGGTCGTACGTATTTATCTCATTGCCCGCAGGCACGATGCTAAGGTCGAGGTGGGGCATGCTCAACCCCGAAGTACAGGAGAAAGTCCGCCTTAGCGAGGTCGAGGCGCGGTTGGCGGTGCGGCTTGAGGCGGTACCCCCCAGAGGGCAGGCAATATGCTCGTCTTGCCGAACCGGAGATGATAGCTCGATTTATCTGGCCTGAAGGTAATCCTAGCTGAGTAATTTTTACTTCGAATTCGCTCACCCTGAACTTCTCCTTTTTTGCAGATTCAACGATGAGCCTGTCGTTCGAAGACCTTGACCGGATCGCCGAAGAGATGATAGCTGGGGAGCAAGGGGCGGCCGTTCAAGGCGTCCCTGTAGGATCCCATCGCGCGAGGATGTAGGATCGAAAGAGAACTTACGTTAGCATACGCTGCGCTGTAGTCTCTGATCTTTGCCCTCGGATTCGCCACAACGGTCAGTACTTCGTCACAGAGGATCGAAGAAGTGTTTCCACCGTCTAAATCTCTACTTGGATGAAGAACTTTAATGGAAGGGAGAAGAGGAAAGAAAATTGCCTTATGCAAACTTATGGCATGAAGGATTAGCCTTAAAAGCCTTACCCTTGGGTCCTATTTATAGGCTTTATGGGTAGTTATTGTAGGAAATAACCATATATAAGCTTATTAGCCTATATTAGCACATTTCCTTATCCTCTTCCTTATACACTTATCAAGTGCCTTTATGTACTTATAAATTGACTTTTTCCACTTATCGAGTGGTCCTTTTCACACATGAAAAGGTTCCCTTCGCACATGATTTCATGCACGCGACATCCGAGGTCTGTATACCCTCATACATCCATGCACGCGACATCCGAGGTCTGTATACCCTCATACATCCCCTCATTGGTGTATACATGTCGTCCATATCCAACATCTCCCACTCACACTTGAGGGGATTGTAAGGAAACATCTTTTCCTTTAGTTCTTCAATTTATCATACCGAGAAATATACCGTGTGACCGTCATGCGCATAGAGTCCGTTGTTGTGCACTTGTTAGAGATACACAACACTCTTTGGGGTGCAAAGTTGAGTAGATCAACGCATGTTTTACCCTAGATTATTTCTTCACATTTCTTATACTTTATATTCAACAATTGAATCCCATCTGGATTACAATTGGCTGGCCAGCTTTGAATCTCTAAAGTCCAAATGTGAATATGAAATTAATCTTCCTCTTCTTGCGATCCTTTCGATCTTGACTTGACTCGCTTTTCTAACATGCCCCGCCGGACCGAATTACCATAGTCCATAAGTAACATGCTAAGATAGCGATCACCTAGTCAATTCTAAAGGAACCAATTAGAGTCCTTAAGGGTAAGATGTTAAGACCCGTGTGGTCTTTGGGTCTCACATAATAGTAAACACAATTACTATTCTAACCCAATGGTCAAAATGCATACGTAGTATGAATACGTATTACAACATCACTCCTTTCCCAGGGAGCGTATGTCTTAATGATGTTGTAAGGATGATGATCAGACACCACAATGTCTGACTTTGAGTCCCTTTTACTACTCATTACTTTCCTGGACCCACATCCCACATAAGACAGATAAGATTTCAAAAATATTTTTAGATCTTTTGTAAGCATCCATATGATGCAGATCTTCCATACGACCATTTTTTAAGTCATGACTCTAAATCATCCGTCTGATGATTTTGACTTTAAACAGGTCTCATCTTTATATTATCCGTCTGATAGAATAAAGGCGGTTGCTCATGTGAGAGAGCCAACCTCAATCTGTCCGACATACTAGAAAACGTAGCTGAGATTAAAAGAAATGTACACAAACATTTTCAATAAACTCATACACAATGTCGAAAAAGAACTTATTATTTTATTAAATTTGATCTTTCATAGACATGGGAATATACATTGATACAACTCAGCTCTTACGCAATCCTTGAGATGATAAGTGTTTGTAAAACGCATCTCTGGGGATCGCCTTCGTAAGCGGATCCGCTATTATCTCATGCATAGATATGTATCTAATGACTACCTTCTTGTTCTTATCATAGTCTTTTGCAAATTTGTAGCGGATATCAATGTGTTTGGTCTTACAATGGAATTTTGGATCTTTGACATAGGCTATAGATGCTTGACTGTCACTGTATATTGGTACAGTACTTGAGTCACTTACATCAATTAGCTTGTCTTAGAACTTCCTAAGCCAAACAGCTTCTTGGACCGCCATGCTAAATGCTACAAATTCGGCTTCCATAGTTGAAAGTGCGATGCAGGATTGCTTTTTGCTACTCCAGGATATTGCACCAGATCCGAGTAGAAAAACATGTCCTGAGGTCGATCGTCGCTCCTCGAGATCACCCGCCCAATTAGCATCAGTGTAGCCTTCGAGCCTCAAGGCATTTCCTTGATAGCATAAAGCATAGTCCACAGTCCCTTTAAGATACCGCATTATCCTCTTAACCGCTTTCCAGTGTGTTTGCCCTGGATTGGATTGGTAACGACTTACCATTCCAACAGCAAAACAGATGTCCGGTCTTATACACATCATAGCGTACATAAGACTACCAACTGCACTGGAATATGGAAATTTTTCCATAATTTCCTTTTCCTTTTGGTTCTTAGGACACATTTTCAGACATAAATTATCGCATTTGCTTATAGGAGTATCAATGGACTTACAGTCCTGCATATTAAAATATTCTAGAACCTTCTTTATATAAGTCTCTTGTGAAAGAGAAAGAAGTTTCTTCGAACGATTCCTTGAAATCTTAACTCCAAGGATATATGCGGCTTCTCCCATGTCTTTCATCTCAAATACTGATGAAAGCCAAGCCTTGATATCCATCGCAAAGCCCTTGTCATTTCCGGCTATTAAAATGTCATTTACATATAGAGATATAATAACATACTTGCTTTTGATCCTCTTGATATATACACAGTTATCTTCATCAAGCATGGTAAAACCATTTGATAAGACAACTTCTTGAAATCGTATATACCATTGCCTCGAGGATTGTTTAAGACCATATATGGACTTACAAAGTTTACAAACCTTATGTTCGTTTCCTTCTTTTACAAACCCTGTTGGTTGTTCCATATAGATCTCCTCGTCCAATTCTCCATTGAGAAAGGCAGTCTTTACATCCATTTGATGTAATTTGAGCTCTAAGCAAGCTACCAAAGCCAGAATCAATCGAATCGAGGTAAAACGAACAACAGGTGAGAAGGTGTCACGCCCCGCTTCCCAAAAATATGGAGGCGAAGCGTGAGAAGGTCCGCTCAGACTTGAAGCTGCAAAGCTGCAAGTCCGATAAGCGTCGATCAAATTTAAAACTGCAGGTCCTTGTAACGCGAACGAAACAAAGATAATAATAATGAAATGAGACAAAGAAACATCTCAGAATATCCATAAAATAAGTTTCCAACATCGCAGAAAAGCCACCAGGCTAAAAGAAAAGAGACTATAGGCCCAAACATGGCCAACAAAAGTACAAAGTACAAAACAACGGTGCTACGCACCAACAGCTAACAGAAGGCCTAAAACAAAATAAAGCTCAACAAGACTCAAAGAATGGTCACCGGTGTCCACCAAAATCCTCCTGGGCAATCATGGACTCAGACTCAGCGTCAGCAACACATCACGTACTCAGCAACGATCTCTGGCTCAGATCTAACATGTGACACCCAAAAGAGCAAGGGGCACATGTCAGCAAGTCTACAAGAGACTTGTGCAAGGAAACTGAAAGTAAAGTGGACAACCTAGCAGTTCTAGTATGAATGTGATGACATGGCAGTTTAAAGTATGAGTGCAACAGGTAAAGTAAAGTAAAGTAAAGTACGAGCATGTCATGGCATTCACAAGACAAGTACAAGACAAGGAAAGTAAGCACCTCGTGCACAGAGATTCCGTCTTTTGGCTAGAGGGCTGATCAGGCCACTCATAAGCTCAAGCGAACGTTTATCCCTACCCCTCCACGTGTGTCGAGCCAGGGCCTTACCCCCGAATGGTAATGCTCGCTTCTGGACCACGAGCCAGGAAGTGTGTAAACAAGTATGGCGTAGGGGTGCACCTAGCCGGACAAGTAGTACGAGGACAAGTATTGTAGCGTGTGCTACGATGCAACAATCAATGCATGGATGACATGGCATGGCAAGTAGTAAAGCGTATAAGTAAGGAAAGTAAACGTGACAGTTTAGCATGCATGAATGACAAGTTTAAGGGTTGGATCTAGCTTCGTTGTCAAGCTAGATCATTTAGGTGACGGATCTAGTTTCGTTGTCAAACTAGATCAAGTAGGCGTCTAGCCAGCTATCATTTCACTGACTAGTCTCTTTTACGCTAGAAACAAGAAAGTGGCCTAAAAACATGGCCCTACACAAGAGTTGGCAAGTGTCACTTGCCTGTAAGTACAACGTCTGAGCACAGCGTCCAATGAGTCCAAGAATCACAATTATCCTACGTGCAAAGTCCACCGGCCTAAAGTCCATATTATTAATCTTGATTAGTGATTTTAAAACATTTAAAATACTTTAAAAACATCAATTTCAGTCTTGATTAGCATGCAATTGGGTTGGGGTCCTAGGGGTGCAAAACGTTACCTCAACACGACGCGAAAGCTACACCGGCGTCGGGTAGCGACACCGGGGGTTGGAATAATAGAACGCGCTCCAAGTCCTGATTCCAATATAGTTTCCTCGCTGGAAAGTTCAGAGCATCAACCCGGGCGACGATTCCAGATTCCAAAGCTCGCACGTGCGACGACGGCCTACGACGTGCGACGACGTCGTTCGCGGCAAGTCGTCGAAGAGAACACACCTAGGTGGGGCCCACAGTAGTCCTAGGGGCCTTTGGGGGTCCCACAATAACTCTGGAGAACTTGGGGGGCCCACGGTGGCAAGCGATGCGACGGATGCGGGGTTGCGACGAGTGGCTCTCGGTCGTACACAGCCGATGCGGGAGATTCCATCGGTCGGGCACTAGGGAACGGGCTGTGCAGCAGCGGGGGTCGGTCGCGAGCCTTGGTGCGGAGAGGTCGGTCGGTCGGTGCGGGGGACAGCACCGGTCGTGCGCTGCGGATGCGGGGGAGCGGGCGCTGCAACGTTGCAAGTGTTGCAACGTTGCGGAGGCGGGCGATCCGCTCGGTCAAGCGCTAGCGGATGCGGGCGACAAGGCGGGCGCTGAGCGGGGGCTTGCAGCGGTGCGGGGATGCGAGCGGAGCGGGGATGCCTCTCGGTCTGACCGAGAGGAATCCTCGGTCGGAGCGGGGAGCGGGGTGGCCACAGCAGCGGGGTGCGGAGCGGCTGTGGTGCGGGGATGGCCTTCGGTCGGAGCGGGGGAACGGGGGCGATTCCTTCGGTCGTGCGGCTGCCGTTCGTCGCAACGTTGCGACGAATCGTCGCAACGTCCAATTTCAAGTTTGGAAGAGGCTCGGGCTAATTTCTTGTGAAAATAGGTCTTCCTAGGGGTTGCTTATATAGTGTAGATGGGTTGACTTGGTCTAGGGCTAAATCTAATAGGATTAGAATATTAAAATAATTTAAAATTTGAATTAAAACTACTCCAACTCACCCAAGGGTTTGACTTGGTCCAAATGAGCTGGAAATTGGCTCAAAAATTCTTTAAAACGTTTAAAACTTAAATAAATTTTATTTGGCCGAAAATAATTTATAAATTAATTATTAAAAATAATATAAAACTTGTTTAAAATATAAAAGTGGTCAAATAAACTCCAAAAATTATAAAATAAATATCATGGTGATCGTGGCGACAAATGTGAGCTAACTAAGAAAACGGATCTCAATTTCGACGTCGGATGACGAAACTAAAAATAGAAACGTCTCCCGTCAAGAGTGAGAATCGCCACGTCTCATCGAATAAGTGTAAATTATGGGAGAACGACTCGAGAAACGTCGTTCCAAAATAGTGCCACTATTTAATATTCTCAGAGACGTTCACAACGGCATATCACACAAAAGTGTTCACCAACAAACAAAGTCTAAAAAAACACGTGCACGGTCAAAAGCACGTGCACAAACAACGTACAACGAAAAGCGGTCGTTACATCCTCCCCACCTTAGAATAAAGTCCGTCCTCGGACTTTCTAATATAGCTAGTCACTCTAGTAACTACCCCAATCAAGTCATATAATAATTCAACCAGGTATAGTCATTACAAGTGCTTATATATGCACTAAGTAGTCAAACATTAATATTACCAACACGTATATACATTCACGTACGTATACACTTATACTTATTATAGTCAGTCAAATTCATACATGTATTTCAATCATATATATAAACATACATCTCTTATATAACTACTACTCGCAAAACAACAGTTCAGATACTTATATAAGGATAGTCTCACACTTAGCCAATACAATCATTGCTCTACATATAGATAGCTACCTATGCACAAACATCAAGGGTATACTACCCTCTAATATTTCCTAGTATACATCCAATACTAAGCACATCCACATAAACAGTCACACCATACCTTTTTTTAAGTCAAATTTTACTATATCTAATATATATTCACTACTACCATATTTCATAATATATATAGTCATTCAAATGCATTCCAATATTTCACCATACATTCACATTACGTACGGTCCTATAACTGTATTTACGACACGCCACATATATCATAGTCATCAAGCCTATAACTAAGCACATACCTACCCGTGCATGGTGCACACCCATACACGCTAACATTTCATTTACGCATACCATTCATACCATTATATTACTAGCACATCTATGCACCTAGTTTTAGCTAGCACACACGCAAGTCCTTAGTAAATAACTATACCACAAGACCAACACCTATAACTATATACTGGTGTAGCGACCCACAGTCATGTGCGTAACTCAACCAGGCACAAACACTTCTATTACTATACATACATCAAGCATTGCTATATTCAAACTACAAACATACATTCAATATACTTAGAGTATACTCACTCAAGCTTGAGTGAGACTCAATACACACATCAGAATATTCTATACACGTAACACGGCATTCATACATATACCAATACCACTCCATTATATATATATATATGCATCTACCAATACAACCATGTACATTCCATAGGTCAATCACACTTAATATTTAGTCAGATAACACCCACATAGTTAAATCAATTTATATACCATAATAAAAACATTACCGACATCAGCACCCACATATTTATAATACCCTCTCTAGTACAAACATTCACCGTATAGTCACACATAAATAATGTATATATTCACACCATAGCCTACTACCTATAATTAGTATACTAACACATCCACACATACATAATTAAGATGTGCAATAGTCGTGTATACCTCACGGTATGCACGCATGCAACATCCCGAAAAGCAAGCAATACCAATCAAAATTATACTCCTACTACCATATGTATATCACCTATATACTCAGGCATCAAAACATAACTACTTATGTCTAAACACAATGCATTCCCACATACGAGCACACGCTCATACGTGCTAATATATATGGGTCACTCAATAGACCTACTTACTTAACTATACGTACACTTATTATTATCACTACTATCATACACATAGCTTTACCAATCATTTACTTCAACCATTATAAGTATCTCTAACTACATACACAACTTAGATATTTCAACGCTAACTCTAATACACAGGCATCCCTAGTATAGTATAGCTATCCACACAAAAATCTATAACTACTAACACACCACAACTTCATACTATCACGAATAACTCCGAGTATATATATATACCACACAATAGGCAAGCATCAATATACTATGGGGGCACACTCATTCAAGCCCACGTACACAACTTAGGTACGTGCACCACGACTACCTCACAAGGTCCAAGGGCCTACTAACAATTAAGGGTTGACACAGACATTGACAGACCCTAAGGCCTAAGCAATGAAGAGAGGTCGAGGTCGTGACGAGGGAAGGATCGATAAGCACGAGTTCAGATAGGACGAATACAAGGGGACGGCTTGGTTAGACGAAACATAGACTCAATGGTGATGTTTAGGTCGAGGGAAAAGGGAGATGTAGTGATGCTTATATAGGAGGGGAAAAGAAAATAGGGTAAATAGCATGAGCTAAAATACGCAAAATTGAAAACTGTTGTACTTCAAAAAGTTGGAATTCCTCATCTGTATAAAATATTTGAAGATCGATAAAGCGCGTTGAAATAAGTTTGAGTCGAATATTCATAATAAGAGAAAATGTTTTATTGGTTTATATAAAATCAATGTAAAAGGAAGTAAAATTATTTACACGAATATTAAGGACATGGTTTAGAAAATTCTATCCGTTAGTGTTGTCAAAAGTTTTTGAAAGTCAAAGAATGAAATCAAGTAACGGAAGGATTTAAACTCATGTTAAATGCTTCAAAACTTTAGGCTATGGAAAATTTTAAAATAACCAACATTGAAACTACTTTTAGAGAACCAGGGTTTGCAAAAAAAATGAAAAAAAACTGATTTACGCAGGGTTCTTATTATACGAGCACCACAAGTCTGGCACGGATATAAAAATAATTGAAATTCAATTTGGTTTAGAAATTTTTCCAAAAGCGTGTATGGTGAGCTGAAGAAAATAATAGTAATTTAGCATAAGAATTATCAAGGTCGAATAGCAAATCTTTAAAATCAAGTCAGGGGGTCTAAAGAAGGAAGAGGTTATGAAAATAGCGATTTTGCAAAAATCTGAAGTAGCGAAAACGATGAGCAAAAGCCAACTTGCTGAAAGCTGAAACTCCATGTGTCTTGAAAGTATATTAAAGTAAACGCGACGTTTCATTCGTATAAGAAGGAAAATTATAAATCGTATTGGGAAAAATAAAAGTACGGTTCTATATAAAATTAATATATGAAGGGCAACACAATTACATAAGTACGGAAATTATAGGCTGGAAAAATATTATAACTAGTGTTCAAAAATTTCGACAAAAGTTTTTTTTAAAAAAAAAATTTAAATCAATGAAGGAGTATGAAGTATAAGTATATTAAAATTTTGAACAAGGTTAAACTTAGGGAAAGAGGAAATCGAAAAATACTTTCAGAAGATTCAGGATTTGTAATGGAGATGTTCGAAGAGTGACGACGATCGTCATGAGGCGATCTCGTGAATCGAGGCAAGGAAATTAGTCGGATGATCAGAACATTCATACTCCTAGGATATGAATCAGGAAGTCTACGGAAACACCTACGGTCGACCAACTAAAGATTAAAACTAAGCGCTGAGACTTCTAAGGAGCTAGACGGTAATGAAATGCGTTCATCCCGGTCCGAAATCGATGAACCCAAGCGAACGACGGAAGGAAATTCTAGAAGTCTAATATGGTTAGGGTTAGGCAAGGACCACTAGGGTAACTCCTACGGCGATCAATTGCTGACAGGGAGCCTAACTATCAATCAGGGGCCTCTAACTAGCAAGCACGGACGTCTAACTAAGTCTTCTTACCACCTAGTGTCGTAAGAAAACGACTAGACTCAGGGCTTATGACTCGGATGTTGCAATTTATTTAATGGACATTCCGTTATTATCGTTGTTTCGTTGATTCGCAATTGCAAGACTGGACCTGCATGGGCCACCAACAAAACCTGTCACGCCCCGCTTCCCAAAAATATGGAGGCGAAGCGTGAGAAGGTCCGCTCAGACTTGAAGCTGCAAAGCTGCAAGTCCGATAAGCGTCGATCAAATTTAAAACTGCAGGTCCTTGCAACGCGAACGAAACAAAGATAAAAATAATGAAATGAGACAAAGAAACATCTCAGAATATCCATAAAATAAGTTTCCAACATCGCAGAAAAGCCACCAGGCTAAAAGAAAAGAGACTATAGGCCCAAACATGGCCAACAAAAGTACAAAGTACAAAACAACGGTGCTACGCACCAACAGCTAACAGAAGGCCTAAAACAAAATAAAGCTCAACAAGACTCAAAGAATGGTCACCGGTGTCCACCAAAATCCTCCTGGGCAATCATGGACTCAGACTCAGCGTCAGCAACACATCACGTACTCAGCAACGATCTCTGGCTCAGATCTAACATGTGACACCCAAAAGAGCAAGGGGCACATGTCAGCAAGTCTACAAGAGACTTGTGCAAGGAAACTGAAAGTAAAGTGGACAACCTAGCAGTTCTAGTATGAATGCGATGACATGGCAGTTTAAAGTATGAGTGCAACAGGTAAAGTAAAGTAAAGTAAAGTACGAGCATGTCATGGCATTCACAAGACAAGTACAAGACAAGGAAAGTAAGCACCTCGTGCACAAAGATTCTGTCTTTTGGCTAGAGGGCTGATCAGGCCACTCATAAGCTCAAGCGAACGTTTATCCCTACCCCTCCACGTGTGTCGAGCCAGGGCCTTACCCCCGAATGGTAATGCTCGCTTCTGGACCACGAGCCAGGAAGTGTGTAAACAAGTATGGCGTAGGGGTGCACCTAGCCGGACAAGTAGTACGAGGACAAGTATTGTAGCGTGTGCTACGATGCAACAATCAATGCATGGATGACATGGCATGGCAAGTAGTAAAGCGTACAAGTAAGGAAAGTAAACGTGACAGTTTAGCATGCATGAATGACAAGTTTAAGGGTTGGATCTAGCTTCGTTGTCAAGCTAGATCATTTAGGTGACGGATCTAGTTTCGTTGTCAAACTAGATCAAGTAGGCGTCTAGCCAGCTATCATTTCACTGACTAGTCTCTTTTACGCTAGGAACAAGAAAGTGGCCTAAAAACATGGCCCTACACAAGAGTTGGCAAGTTTCACTTGCCTGTAAGTACAACGTCTGAGCACAGCGTCCAATGAGTCCAAGAATCACAATTATCCTACGTGCAAAGTCCACCGGCCTAAAGTCCATATTATTAATCTTGATTAGTGATTTTAAAACATTTAAAATACTTTAAAAACATCAATTTCAGTCTTGATTAGCATGCAATTGGGTTGGGGGTCCTAGGGGTGCAAAACGTTACCTCAACACGACGCGAAAGCTACACCGGCGTCGGGTAGCGACACCGGGGGTTGGAATAATAGAACGCGCTCCAAGTCCTGATTCCAATATAGTTTCCTCGCTGGAAAGTTCAGAGCATCAACCCGGGCGACGATTCCAGATTCAAAAGCTCGCACGTGCGACGACGGCCTACGACGTGCGACGACGTCGTTCGCGGCAAGTCGTCGAAGAGAACACACCTAGGTGGGGCCCACAGTAGTCCTAGGGGCCTTTGGGGGTCCCACAATAACTCTGGAGAACTTGGGGGGCCCACTGTGGCAAGCGATGCGACGGATGCGGGGTTGCGACGAGTGGCTCTCGGTCGTACACAGCCGATGCGGGAGATTCCATCGGTCGGGCACTAGGGAACGGGCTGTGCAGCAGCGGGGGTCGGTCGCGAGCCTTGGTGCGGAGAGGTCGGTCGGTCGGTGCGGGGGACAGCACCGGTCGTGCGCTGCGGATGCGGGGGAGCGGGCGCTGCAACGTTGCAAGCGTTGCAACGTTGCGGAGGCGGGCGATCCGCTCGGTCAAGCGCTAGCGGATGCGGGCGACAAGGCGGGCGCTGAGCGGGGGCTTGCAGCGGTGCGGGGATGCGAGCGGAGCGGGGATGCCTCTCGGTCTGACCGAGAGGAATCCTCGGTCGGAGCGGGGAGCGGGGTGGCCACAGCAGCGGGGTGCGGAGCGGCTGTGGTGCGGGGATGGCCTTCGGTCGGAGCGGGGGAACGGGGGCGATTCCTTCGGTCGTGCGGCTGCCGTTCGTCGCAACGTTGCGACGAATCGTCGCAACGTCCAATTTCAAGTTTGGAAGAGGCTCGGGCTAATTTCTTGCAAAAATAGGTCTTCCTAGGGGTTGCTTATATAGTGTAGATGGGTTGACTTGGTCTAGGGCTAAATCTAATAGGATTAGAATATTAAAATAATTTAAAATTTGAATTAAAACTACTCCAACTCACCCAAGGGTTTGACTTGGTCCAAATGAGCTGAAAATTGGCTCAAAAATTCTTTAAAACGTTTAAAACTTAAATAAATTTTATTTGGCAGAAAATAATTTATAAATTAATTATTAAAAATAATATAAAACTTGTTTAAAATATAAAAGTGGTCAAATAAACTCCAAAAATTATAAAATAAATATCATGGTGATCGTGGCGACAAATGTGAGCTAACTAAGAAAACGGATCTCAATTTCGACGTCGGACGACGAAACTAAAAATAGAAACGTCTCCCGTCAAGAGTGAGAATCGCCACGTCTCATCGAATAAGCGTAAATTGTGGGAGAACGACACGAGAAACGTCGTTCCAAAATAGTGCCACTATTTAATATTCTCAGAGACGTTCACAACGGCATATCACACAAAAGTGTTCACCAACAAACAAAGTCGAAAACAAACACGTGCACGGTCAAAAGCACGTGCACGAACAACGTACAACGAAAAGCGGTCGTTACAGAAGGTCTCTTCGTAGTCTATCCCTTCCTGTTGCGTAAAACCTTTCACGACAAGGCGAGCTTTATATCGGTCTATAGAAACATTAGCCTTATGCTTGATCTTGAGAACCCATTTGTTCCCAATAGCTCTACGTCCTCTGGGTAGGTCAACCAAGTCCCAGACTCGGTTAATTTTCATGGATTCTAATTCCTCCTTCATCGCTTCCATCCATTTGTCTTTTACAGGGCAAGATACGGCCTGTTTGAAAGTAGCAGGCTTGTCATCATCTTGTAGTAAAGTCATAAAGGTTTGTGGGAATTCATCCTCAAATCTTAGAGGAGCTAACCTTGTACGACTACTACGTCGTATTTGAGATTCTTCAAATCCTTGTTGACTCGAATTCGGATCAATTCTAATATCACTCCCACGTGGAATGTGGTTAGAATTGCTCCCACTTGTATCATTATTCCTATATGGAATAGGATTCGCATCATTCGTATCATCCATTGGTGAAGGTTGAAACGTATTTTCGTCTTCACCAAGAATACTCCCACTCGAATGAGGTAATCCTTCCTGATCATAAATCTCAAATAGAGATAAGTCCTGACTTATCTCGCCCTGTCTTGGAAACTCATTTTCTAAGAAAGTAACATCCCTCGACTCAAATTCAATTAGTCCTCCATTGTCTTCCTGACCAATGAAAACATAACCTTTGGAGTTTTCTGCGTATCGTATAAAGATACATTTCCTCCCCCTTGGCCCAAGTTTGCCATACTTATGGGAGGAAATATGTGCGTAGGATGCACACCCCCAAGGTTTCAATATGCTTAAGTCAGGAGACCTTTGGTTCCACAACTCATAAGGAGTGGAGCTAACTGATTTCGAGGGTACGCGATTCAAGATGAAAGTAGCCGTCAATAATGCATCACCCCAAAAGGTGATTGACAAGTGAGCTTGTGCCATCATTGAACGGACCATTTCCATCAAAGTCATATTCCTCCTTTCTGCAACACCATTTTGTTGAGGAGTATAAGGCATAGTTATTTGATGAACTATGCCTTTTTCATCACAAAGTTCCTTAAAACTTGTAAATTGATATTCACCGCCTCTATCGGTTCGTAAGACCTTAATCTTGATATCTAATTGATTTTCCACTAAACTCATATAGTTTTTAAAGCAGGTTAATGCTTCACTTTTGTGGGTTATCAAATAGATATGTCCGAATCGGGTGAAATCATCAATAAAAGTGATGAAGTAGGACTTCCCGCGTCTTGTCTTGAAATTCATCGGACCACATATGTCCGAATGGATGAGCTGTAATGGAACCTCGGCCCTTGTGCCGGTTCCAAATGGCGTGCGACAAGATTTCCCTACAATGCAATGTTCGCAAGTCGACATTTCGACCTTTGAAACATTGGATAGAAGGCCACGTTTGGCAAGTCTATCCATACGTGCTGGTCCAATGTGACCAAGCCTTGCGTGCCAACAAATTACATCAGATTCATTAATCGAAGAATTTGTAACAAGGAAATTTTCATTAAAATTAGAGGAATCGTACATAGTATTTAATACGATGAATCCCTTAAAAACATACCCAGAACCAATTAAAGAATTATTACAATATAAATCCACATTACAATCATGAAAGAACCAACTATAACCAAGACCCATTAATACAACCACAGATATAATATTCCTTCGAATATCTGGAGCGAAGAGGACATCATGAAGTAAGATAGTGCGGCCGTTGTCCAAGACGAGCTTGCACGTCCTAACGCCTTTCACTTCAACACGTGTGTTGTTTCTTACATATATCCACTTCGTTCCTTGGGGTATCCGGTGATACTCCACGAAGGACCGTCTGTCCCTTGCTATGTGGTCGGTGGCACCTAAATCAATTATCCAAAAAGGATTAGATTCTACAAGAAATATTGAACTAGAAACACATATGTAACTAGTATTATTACAAGTTACCTTATCACCTCCATCCGTACATGAACGGGTATAGTGACCTAACTTGTTGCACTTGAAGCACTTGATCTTCTTCAAGTCTTTCTTCTTGTGCCCTTTCTTGTTCCCACCCTTCTGTTTGGGTTTCTTGGTAGACACTGGTTGCTTTTGCTGGTCATGAGCAAACTTCGAGTGATGTTTACGTTTCTTTCCTCCGTGTGAGGAACTAGCAACCATGTGCACTTCTGCACTTGACTTGGCAGTCGCAAGCCGCTCTTCCTCTAACTCAAGGTGCTTAGAAACATCGCTGAAAGTCTTGATGCTCTCATTATGAGTGAGATGCATCTTCATTTGTTCCCATTCGATTGGTAGGGAACGTATGACCGCTTGGATTTGTTGCTCATCAGTGAGCACATGACTTGCATCCTTTAACTCTGAAATAAGATTCGCCATGTGTCGTAGATGCATTCCCATGGAATGATCTCGATGCTTTTTGTACGAATCGAATCTTATAGTTAAAGAGAGAAGTTTGGTCACCGAGGTGCCACCAAACTTCTCCTCTAGCTTGGACCATATGTCCATGGCTAGGTCATATTCTTGGAAGATTCGCATTATGTCGTCTGCCATACTTGACAGCAACGTTATGCGAGCAATCTTGTTCTTCCGAGACAAAGCGTCAAAAGCTTCCTTGTCTCTTCTGTGTTGGGGCCGTAGTGCCTAACTCAGGTTCAATTATTATGTTCTTCAGAGTTTCGAGCACGTCTTGCTCCTCTAGAACATATTGTATCTTCATGGACCATAGCTTGTAATTATCGCCGTTGAGTTTTTCACCTTTGTTTAACTCAGCGACGATGTTCTTAGCAGCGGAAGACATTTCAGTTTTAAAATGCTGTAAAAGACATACAAAACAAGTTCGATCAAAAACATTGCATAAATTTCACATTTGATAAGTTACTTTCGAAAAATATTGAAGATGTTGCTCTAGAATCGGAAAGGTCTCTACGATTCCAATCACCATCTAGAACAACTTTCAATATTTTCCCATCACTTTATCAAACAATAGTACTCTTATAGTACTTGCAGCGGAAAAGCGTTTTTGAAAAACGTATTTTGAAAATGTATTTTTCAAACGTATTTTGCAGCAGGAGATTGTGGCCTGCCCTGGTCATTGCCGGGGTCGAGCCGTGATCGTGCCAAGGCCGAATTCCCCTTGCATAAGGTTTTTGCCGTATGCAACTGCAGTCGGTCCCGTATGGGCCTGCCATGCAGACCACCACTCCATCACCTTGGTCGAGGCCGGGTGATTCGGGTTGAATATTGCATATTTAACCCCCCATTTAGCCCTATTTTGTGCTCATATGATACTTAATTAGTCTTTAATACGTTCGTATTTTGTATATCGACGTTTATTAGAGAAATCACCTTATTTGAGCAATAAACAGCAATAAACTGAATATTTCTGCAATTTTTATATTTTTCATGGCTTGGTCTCGGTCTCACGATTCCAACGACTATTTATTTGTATTTTTCTGAGATCTGTGCTAATTACTATGAATTTTTTAATGCAGAATACCAATTAAATGGAGAAATACACAATTAAATACGAAAATATGGCCACCAACCAATCAGGCACTGCCACGTGGCGAACATCGGCCGCTTCCCGTACGAATCCGACGGCTCCAAAGAAACAGGATGACGCGGCGTGAGATCGCCCGTTGGATCTCGATCCAACGGACACAGCACCCCGCAAGTTGAAGGAGAAGCTGCATTTCCTAGGCGACGTGGCATTGATCTGACGGCCCCCGCCTTCATCCAACGGCCGTCGTCGCTCTCGCAATCGAACTCAGAAGTGGAGACGCGGCGCATTCGTGAACATCAGATCCCGATCCAACGGACGAAACGCGCGGCCATCGAAGCGACGAAGAGCTGAGAAATGGGGCGACGTGGCGAGATCGCAGCGATCGCCCGCCCAATCGAACGGCTCATACTGAGCGTAGCAGTAGAGCGAAGCGTTCAAATCTTCGATCGACGTGTCACACTCTCAACGCTTTCCCGCTTCGATCGACGGACGAGATTAACTTGATGCATCGAAGCGGAGCGTGCGAAGCAGCGAGCGCCTGGAGCTACGTGGCTTCCTTCAGATGGTCCGATGTAGATCGGACGGCCAGGTTGAAGTGGCGAGCGAATCCGAGCGGAACTCGGAGCGGGTCGATGCGGGATCCGATAGCCTGGCCACGTGGCGAGCCGAGAGCACATCCCGCTCTAAATCAACGGCCCAGATCAGCTAGCGGCTTGTGGATGCGGGTTTGGATGCGTTTTGAAGCGGTTTTTGAACCCGTTAACGCAGTAAACCCGCAATACTCTCTATATAAGCGTATTTTGTCCTAGGGTTGCGTATTCTGGCGTATTTTGGGACTTTTGGAGCGGCTACTGTGCGTATTTCTCCAGGGGAAAATTCTGAAAAATTCCAGAGGCTATTCTTCCTATTCTAAAGGAGTTTTGGGCTTTAAAGAGGAGATTTGGTGATAAATTCTTGAACTTATACCCCGTATTTGGTGTATTTCTTTGTATTTTGGCTATTAAAACGATGTATTTGGCTATGAAACTTAATTGTTTTTGCACCATGCGTGGCTAATCTCCTTGTGCTATGGTTGTGATGTAATTAGGAGTATTTATTTGATGAATTTCATGTATTTAGCCCTATTATCACGTCAAAATCACTCGTAACATTGATTTCTACAACGTATTTGATGGGTATTTGCTTATTGTCGATATTATTTACTTCCCCTATGTCTAGGCCCTGAAAAGGCTAGCCAATTCATGTTCACTAATCTGAACTTATTGTTGCATTTATCATTTAATGAAATCAATGTTACTAGTGATACGTATACGGACAATTTGACTAGTTTTATCGTTTCATCTTCCGACGTCTTCACGCCTTGACCGGGTGAAGCGTTGAGTTATATAAAAGACATGATATTTCAGCGATTATTAACTCCTAATGAAATCACAACCGTAGCACATCCACTTCATATGTGTGGGCGTTGACGTAGTTAGGGTGTCGTATTCGCTGATTTCTATATCTTTTCGCCCTATTTTAATTGTATAATTGTGTGCTTCGTCAATTTCTAGTCATTTATTGTTTGAGTATGTTATACGGAGACGTGTGCATGCTTGACTCGAATCTGATCTTTGCAGACTATTCGTGATTTGTGTTTATTATCTTTATGAAATTGACGTTGCACCTGATTAATTCTTTGGCACGTTTCTATACGCTTGATCACCATACTTTCCGACGTTCTCGTGCCCTGACCGGACGAAACGTTGAGTTATAGAAAAGGTATTGATAATCATTGATTGCACACACCCTAACGAAATCAAACCCAACACATACTCCTCATACTTGTACCCCTACCAAAGTCACCGTAAATATCGTAGGATTTTCATTTCTTATTCCATACTCTTGGTCCTATATCTTTGTGTTCGATAGGTGGTTGGTTAACATCGTATTATTACTCTTTTCAGATTGACGATCGTAGTTTTGCAGGTCAGTTGTCCCGCGGATTCGATACCTGGACTCACCAGGATATTACTTGCACGATCTCCTGCGCTTGGGAGTAGTTCTCACATCATTTGAGACGAGGCACCGGGGCTCGATGGTCCTGGCTTGTCTAGGGCTGGGCCTCCTCGGTGTGGCCATGGCCCCTCGGCCAGGGCCTCTGTCCTGGCCGAGGCAGGCCAGGGCCGGCCAGGGCCGGCCAGGGGGCCCTGGCCCCTTGGCCAGGGCCTCCGCCCTGGCCGAGGCCGGCCAGGGCCGGCCATGGCCGACCAGGGCCCTGGCCGCAGAGGCCAGGGCGGCCTCTGGCTGGCCCTGGCCTCGGCCAGGGCCGGCCTGGCCCTGGCCGGAGGGGCCAGGGTCGGCCTGGCCCTGGCCGGAGGGGCCAGGGCCAGCCTCTGGCCTGGCTCTGGCCTCGGCCATGGCCGGCCATGGCCGGCCATGGCCGGCCATGGCCATGGCCTCAACCATGGCCCTGGCAGAGGCCAGGGCCGGCCTTGGCCCTGGTCGAGGCCAGGGTGGCTCTGGCCGGCCGCCCTGGCCAATGCCAGGGCCGGCCATGGCCATGGTCGGCCGGCCTTCCCTTGGCCGGCCGGCCTCCCCTTTATGGAGTCCCCCCCCCTTCGGGGGGGGTGTGCTTGGTTGTCATTGGCCGAAGCCAACCCCCTCGCCAATGGGGAGGGGGGTGCATAGCCTTCATGTCCCATATGGCCATGGTGCTCATGCACCAAAGAGAAATACTATTGCCATTGCAATCTTCTTCTCCGATGAGAAGTATATAACCACCATCTTCTCCGATGAGACACCCGTTCATCGAGAAAGTAGTTATGTTTCAATGGCCGTGTGCCAAAAAAATAACATACCTTCACGACCGCAAACTTCACGCTCCACATGAAGAGAGTTCACATTCCCTATTGAATGGAGACTCAGCATCCATGAAGAGTGCGAGTTTGGCGAGATGAACGGTCAGTTCTTCCCGTCATGGAGAGTTCTTGCCATATCCGTAATGACAAAAGACCCTAACGTGAAAAGAACAACTGTTGGCGTTCTCTCCGTCACGATGCGCTCCTACCATATCCATAATGGAAGGAAACTCATTCGTGAAAGAGACAACGCGTCATCCATCGGTGAGACCGGAGCGAACCCGTATGGCTCTGATACCAATGTAGGATCCCATCGCGCGAGGATGTAGGATCGAAAGAGAACTTACGTTAGCGTATGCTGCGCTGTAGTCTCTGATCTTTGCCCTCGGATTCGCCCCAACGGTCAGTACTTCGTCACAGAGGATCGAAGCAGCGTTTCCACCGTCTAAATCTCTACTTGGATGAAGAACTTTAATGGAAGGGAGAAGAGGAAAGAAGATTGCCTTATGCAAACTTATGGCATGAAGGATTAGCCTTAAAAGCCTTACCCTTGGTACCTATTTATAGGATTTAGGGGTAGTTATTATAGGAAATAACCAGATATAAGCTTATTAGCCTATATTAGCACATTTCCTTATCCTCTTCCTTATGCACTTATCAAGTGCCTTTATGCACTTATAAAGTGACTTTTTCCACTTAACGAATGGTTCTTTTCACACATGAAAAGGTTCCCTTCGCACATGTGTCACGCCCCGCTTCCCTAAAATGGAGGCGAGACATGAAAAGGTCCGCACAGGAGTGGAGCTGTGAAGCCCCAAACCCGATAAGCGTCAATAAAACATAAGCAGGTCCCTGTAACCACAAACGGAACAACAATAATAACACAAGGAGAGACAGAAATAAAATCTCAAATCTCAGAATTTGTCCAACATTAAAATTCAAGTTCAACATCCAGAAAAGCCACCAGGCTAAAAGAAAGAGTCTAAAGGCCCAGAACAAGGCCAACAAGGACAAACATAAACAGAGTATTGGTGCCACGCACCGACAACAAAAACAGTCTAACACGAAGAACACAAGCAGCCTCTACGACTGATCGCCCGTGTCCTCGTACTCCTCAACGAACGCAGGTTCTGACTCAGCGTCAGCAAACACCACGTCCTCTGCAGCACTCTCAGGCTCGGGATCTAACATGTGTCACCCAAAACAGTAAAGGGGCACATGTCAGCAAGTCTAAAAGACTTGGGCAAGGAAACTGAAAGGAAAGTACACTAACAACCTAGCAGTTATAGTATGATGCATAACATGGCAAGTATAGTATGGAAGTGACAAGTAAAGAGAAGTACAAGTAGCAAGTAACAAGTAGCAAGTATGTCGTGGATAACAAGTTTTACAAGTAAAAACACGGACAAGTACAAGTCAAGTGGTTCACGTCAGGTAAACACGTCAGGTAAACACGTCAAGTAAACAAGTTGTGCACAGAGATTTCGTCTGCTGGCTAGAGTGGCTGATCGGTCCAACTCGTAAGCTCAGGTGACCGCTTATCCCTACCCCTCCATGTGTATCGAGCCAGGGCATTACCCCGAACACGGAATGCTCGCTTCTGGATCACGAGCCAGGAAGTGTATTTAACACGTATGGCGTAGGGTTAGGCCTGCAACGTAGGTGCCTAGCTGGAAACAAGTAGATCGGGCACTGGCTATCAACCAACACACGTGGCCCGCTTCTGGAACACGAGCCAGGAAACACAAGTATTGTAGCGTGTGCTACGAATGCGACATTCAACATGGATAGCATGGATGACAATTAATTCGTGTACCGTTAATTAAAATTAAACGTGACATGGTAGTACTTATGCAACATGATAAATGACGGATCTAACTTAGTTGTCAACATAGTTCCTGAAATTGCGCCTAAGCGAGTTTCATTTCGTCGCCTAGTCTCGTTTACGCCTACAACAAGCAAATGGCCTAAGACATGGCCCAAAACCCTAAGTGGCAAGTTTCACTTGCCTAGCACCGAGGATGACGAACGCGAAGGCTCGTCTCACAACCGCTAATCTATGGGGAAAGTCGCTGTTATGGAGAAACAATCATCAAAACAACATCCAGTTATATTAGGGTTTCAAAATATCAAATGTGGGTGATGAAAGTATTAAAGGTTTGAACACTACCGTAGGAAGCGGAAGATCGATGCCGAGCAAGCACGGCAACGGAAGAAACGATCCGGGGAACTAGGGTTCAGATCTGGAAATGGGGAGAAAATCTGGAGAAATGGGGTTTTGGGGATTTTTGGGGGTTTTTCGGCGGCCTAGAGGTGATGGCCGACCTAAATGGAGAGGGAGAGGGGCTCTTGATGAAGGAGGAAGGCTAGGGGAAGATGGATGATGATTTGGGGAAGAAGGAGGCTCAGGAGAAAATGAAGGAAGAAAGAAAAACGTTTGGGGGGTTTAAATAGGCACAGCCGGCGGCTGGGCAAACCCTAAGTTTACGACAGCAGTTAGTCGGTCAAAGAAGGGTTGTTGACCGACTAGTTCAACAACTAGTCGGTCGGTCGACCAACTGTGACCGACTAAAACCAAACAGTAACTCAGGTTGTCGAAATGTTCAAAGAATTAGTCGGTTAAAGAACAATGGTTAACCGACTAGTTTACAACCTAGTCGGTCGGTGGTTGTTCTTGGACCGACTAACGATAAACAGTAACTTAGGTGAAATTTATCAAAGGAACTAGTCGGTCTGAGAGCAAGTTCTGACCGACTAGTTTCACATCTAGTCGGTCGGTGGTTGTTCTTAGACCGACTAAAAGTAAACAGTAACTCATGTACATTTGATTCAATGAACTAGTCGGTTCCAGTAGAGTTCCTGACCGACTAGATCTCAATCTAGTCGGTTGGTCCCCCTTCTTGAACCAACTAAAGTGCACTAAAAGTGCCGAATTGAAGCGCGAAGCTTCGGGAAGATTTCTATAACTTCTAAGATCACTCTAACTCTAAAATATGAGCGATTTGAAGTTCGTCATGAGCGACTTACTCCAAGATCAACTATTCTAAGGAAGAAGCTAGAAAATCACGACGAAACAATCGAAAATGAAAGCTACAGAGACGAAAACCACACAGGAGGAGAAAATCCACCAAAACATATATATATAATATAGATAATCCAAATGCATGAAAACCAGTCGTTACATCCTCCCCAACTTAAGAATAATTCCGTCCTCGGAATTTTCCAACACTCACGTGTCCGGGAACAAAAGTGGGAAACGCTCTCGCATCTCATCCTCATTCTCCCAAGTAGACTCTCCTGGCGAGCCATGTCGCCACATCACCCTCACAAGATGGACAACCTTGTTCCAGAGTGACTTCTGACGCCTGTCCAAAATCTGCACTGGCTGCTGGTCATACGTCATATCAGGGCGAACGGTAATCTCCGAGAAATCCATAGCATGAGATGGATCGCTAATGTATCGACGAAGCTGCGACACATGGAAAACATTGTGAACCCCTTCCAAAGATGGCGGCAAGGCTAAGCGGTAGGCTACCTCGCCAACTTTCTCCAGAATGTCAAACGGTCCAATGTATCACGGGCTCAACTTCACTCGCTTCCCAAAGCGAATCACACCATGATTCGGGGAAATCTTCAAGAACACATGATCGCCTGGCTGAAACTCCAAAGGACGCCGTTTAGCATCCGCCCAATGCTTAAAACGGTCCTGAGCAATCCGCAACCTCTTCCGAATGTTCCTGACAACATCCACGGCCTCCACAATCATCTCAGGTCCCAACAGCTCCTGATCACCAACGTCATCCCAACTCAATGGCGAACGACATTTCCTCCCATACAGCGCGGCAAAAGTCGCCATACCAATGCTCGCCTGGAAGCTGTTTTTGTAGGAAAACTCTACCAGATGCAGATGGTCCTCCCACGAACCCTTGAAATCCAACATGCACGCCCTCAGCATGTCCTCCAAGATCTGAATCGTCCTCTCGGACTGGCCATCTGTCTGCGGATGGTACGCCGTGCAGAAACTCAGACGCGTACCCAAACTCTTCTGCAAACTCTACCGGAAATGAGATGTGAACCTCGTGTCTCTGTCCGACACGATACTCACGGGGACTCTGTGAAGTCGTACGACCTCCTGCACGATTCACGTTACATCACTATCTAAACTAGGAAAAAGGAAATAGAAACAGAGAGTAAAAGAATTTACCTCCATGTATCTCCTCACTAGCGCCTCAGTGGACTGTCCCACTCGGAATGGAATAAAGTGCACGGATTTAGTCAATCGATCTACGATCACCCAAATCGCGTCATTCTGCTTCGGACTCTGAGGTAGTCCAGTCACGAAATCCATAATGATGTGTTGCCATTTCCACTCTGGAATTGGAAGCGGTTGTAGCAACCCTGCCGTACGCTGATGCTCCGCCTTCACTTGCTGGCAAACCAAGCACTTGGCTACACTCCGAGCCACGCTCCTCTTCATACCATGCCACCAAAAATTCAGACGAAGATCCTTGTACATCTTGGTCCCACCAGGATTCACAGAATACGGCGAACTGTGTGCCTCCACCATCAACTCCTCTCTAATAGCCCCAGCTGGCACACACAACCTAGCTCCAAACCTCAGCGAGCCATCCTCGTGAATCAAAAAGTCAGTCCGTAGACCGGCTTCTACCTGCCCCTGAATCTTCACCAGCTTCGGATCTCCAGCCTGGCCAGCCGTGATCCGATCCACAATCGTCGACCGAATCTGCATAGTCATCAACGAAGAGGCCTCTCCAGGAAGAATGACCTCAACACCAGACTCGTAAAAATCCTGCTGCAATCTCCACTGCGAAGTCAAAATCATCACCGCTGGAAGCCTACTCAGCGCATCAGGAACCACATTCACCTTGTCAGGGTGATACTGCAAATCAATCTCAAAATCCGCCATGAGCTCCAACCATCGACGTTGTCGCATGTTGAGCTCCTTCTGAGTAAAAATATACTTTAAGCTTTTGTGATCGGTGAAGATCTTCACTTTCTCACTCAGCAGGAAGTGCCTCCAAATCTTGAGCGCAAACACGACGGCAGCCAACTCCAAATCATGCGTCGGGTAATTCTTCTCATGAGCCTTGAGCTGACGCGAAGCATACGCCACAACATACCCGTGTTGATGCAACACACAACCGAGACCCTTGCCAGAAGCATCGCAAAAGATCTCAAATCCTCCACTGCGATCAGGCACGACAAGAATAAGGGCAGTCATCAATCTCTCCCTCAGAACACCGAAGGCATTCTCACAATCACCCGACCAAACAAAAGGTACATCCTTCCGCGTCAATCTGGTCATCGGCTTAGCAATACGAGAAAAGTCCTTAATGAAGCGCCGATAATAACCAGCAAGTCCAAGGAAACTTCGGATCTCAGATGCTGACTGCGGAACAGGCCACTCTCTGATGGCCCTGATCTTCTCAGGATCCACTGAAATACCATCTCCAGACACCACATGCCCGAGAAAATCAACTCTGTCCAGCCAAAACTCGCACTTCGAAAACTTGGCATACAAACGATGCTTCCTCAAAATCTCCAACACCGTCCTCAAGTGCGAGGCATGCTCCTCCTCCGACTTAGAATAGATCAGAATATCGTCAATAAAGATAACAACAAACTTATCTAAAAAGTCGTAGAAAATCAGATTTATCAGATTCATGAAAACTGCGGGTGCATTGGTTACACCGAAAGGCATAACCACAAACTCATAGTGTCCATACTTCGTCCTGAACGTTGTCTTCGGAACATCTTCCTTCTTCACCTTCAGCTGATGATAACCACTCCTCAGATCCAACTTCGAAAACACCCTCAAACCTCCAAGCTGATCAAAAATATCATCAATGCGAGGCAACGGGTATTTATTCTTGATGGTCACCGCATTCAGCTCCCGATAGTCCATGCACATGCGACGCGAACCATCCTTCTTCCTCACTAGCAGCACCGGTGCTCCCCACGGAGACACACTAGGATTGATATAACCCTTAAGCAAAAGCTCATCCAGCTGCTTCCGCAATTCCTCCAACTCAGCGGGTGCCATACGATATGGCGCCTTCGAAATCGGCTGCGCTCCCAGAACAAGGTCAATAGAAAATTCTAGAGCTCGATCAGGTGGCAATCCAGACATCTTCTCGGGGAAGACGTCATCAAAGTCCCACATAACCGCTGGCCTCTCCAGCTCCATCTGCATAGCCACAATCTCCACCGGCCTAGCCCAAAATCTGACAGGACCAAGCGAACTGCTACCTCGGCTGAACTCAAATACTGGATGTCCAGGAATCTCGAACACCACCTTCTTCCTCCGACAGTCGATCGTAGCATAGAAGCTCGCAAGCCAAACCATCCCAAGGACCGCATCATAGTTGATGATGTCGTGGACAATGAAATTAGCGTAAAGCTCATGTCCACAGACCACTAACGAGCAAGAATTGCAACCACGATGCACCGAGACCACGCCATTCCTTGTAACGATATTCCAACTCTTGGAAAGAGGGGACGTCGAAAAGGAATGCTTCTCCACGAAGCTCCAAGAAATAATGCACATCGATGCACCAGAGTCAAAGAGAACTCGTGCAGGAAAAGTGCACACCAAAATCACACCTAACAAGCAATTTAACAATCAAACCCTAGTCTAGCAACCAATCATATGGAAACAACCAAACATAATCTAACAATTAAAACTAGCTAGGAAAGTAACAGCTAAATTGAGGATTACCTGCGATAACCTCATCCACAGCCTCGCTCTCCACAGCGGTCATCAGAAAAGCCTGCCTCCTCGGCGGAAAAACCTGCTGAAAAGCCTGCCTCTGTGGAACAAGAGCTGCTCCACGTCCAGCAGGAACAGACGCTCTCTGCTGCAACGGCTGTGCTGCAACAGGTGCCTTCTAAGGCTGCTTCGACCTCGGACAATCCTTCATGGTATGGGTAGGATCTCCACAGACAACACACTGGCCCAGGAATCTCCTACACTGATCCTTGATATGCCCGATCTTGCCGTAGAAATGGCAAGCCTTCTGAATAGGCCCTCATGGCCTCTTAAACTGAACTGGCTGGTTGGGCCTGAACCCCGGCCTGACCACAGCCCTGGTCTGCTCCACAGGCCTCTTCCCAGCACCAGAAACATGTCCCCTCCTCTGGCTCAGGTTCAGCTCCTGCCTCCTCGCAGCGACCAGAACCTTCTGATAAGAGTCCAGATCAGAGGAAGACACAAAACTCTGAAGCTCCAAAGCAAGTCCCTGCAGGAACCTCTGAGCCCTCTCATCAGTATCCTGCACCATCTTCGGTGTGAACCGACTCAGCCTAGTGAACTCTTGGTGGTACTGGTCCACCGACGAGCTCCCTTGCTTCAGCTCAATAAAGCGCTGCAGCATCTCCTTCCTAGCAGCCTTCGGAAAGAACTCCTCATCAAACCTGGACGTAAAGGTAGCCCAAGCTATCGGTTCTACCAACATCTTCTCTTCCGCATCCCACCAGTTCCGAGCATTATCCTTGAGCTGCCTCTTCGCCAAATCAACCCATCCAGCAGGGCTGATCTTCGCCATCTTCAAATTATCCTCAATGTTCCGAATCCACTCATCGGCAGCTAGAGGACCCTCAGACCCATCAAAATAAGCAGGACCCAGCTCCCGAAATTGCTTCGCTCCCAGCTCGGAGCGAGGGGCATCCTGGATTTCCCGAGCAGCTCGAGCAAGTGGAGCATTCTTGTAACGACTGCTTTTCATGTATCTGGATTTAATATAATATAATATATGTTTTGGTGGATTTTCTCCCCATGCGTGGTTTTCATCTCTGTAGTTTTCATTTCCGATCGATTCGTCGTATTTTCTCATTTCTTCCTTAGGATCGTCGATTCCGAAGTATGTCACTCGTGACGGACTTCATAACGGTCATATCTAACTGTTAGATCAAGCCTAGGAGTCTTAGGAATCGATCACGGGGCCCCGCGCTCCATATCGGAACTTTTGTGCTCATTAGCCGGTATAAGAAGGGGCACCGACCGACTAGATGACGATCCAGTCGGTCGGCAATCCTTCTTGGACCGACTAGTGGGCTATCTAAATTTCTTAGGGAGCTACTGTTTATCGTTAGTCGGTCTAAGAAGGTTGGTTGACCGACTAGGTTGTAAACTAGTCGGTCGGCAATGCTTCTTGAACCGACTAACTCATCATTTTATTTTTGGTATCATACTGTTCACTCTTAGTCAGTCTAAGAACGTTCATCGACCGACTAGATGCTAAACTAGTCGGACAGTATTTGTTCATGGACCGACTAACTCTAAATCCTATTTTCGTTCAGGAGTTACTGTTTACACTTAGTCGGTCTGCGTTGGTCGACCGACCGACTAGTTGCCAAACTAGTCGGTCAGTGGTTGCTCTTTGACCGACTAACCAGTGTTAAAACCCTAATTTCTGGGCAGCCGCCAGCCTAGCCTATTTAAACCCAACCCAAACGTTTTCTTCTTCCTCAACACGACCCAAAACCCTAAAATCTTCCCCTTTGAGCCCCCATCTTCCTCCAAGCTTCAATCCTTCATTCCAAGCCCTAAATCCATCATCCAATCCATCCATTCACTCTATCTACCTCTCATCTTCCCCAAATCTCCATCAAAATCCATCAAAATCCCTAAATCCCCCAAAACCCTAGTTTCCCCAAACTTCTCCATTTGCTTCCAGATCTGAGCATAGGGTTCTCCGGAGTGTTTCTTCCGCCTCCTCTCGGTAAGAAATCGATCTACCGTTGTTTTCATAACATATTTATATTTTTATGAAAACCTAATAAGATTTCATGTTGTTTGTTGAATGTTCCCCCAAAACAGCGATTTCCCCGTAGATTAGCATCCGTGTGACGAAGTGGTCGTCATCCCCAGTGCTAGGCAAGTGAAACTTGCCACTTAGGGTTTAGGCCATGTTTTAGGCCATTTGCTTGTTGTAGGCGTAAAAGAGGCTAGGCGACGAAATGATACTCGCCTAGGCGCAAATTGGGGAACTAGCTTGACAACGAAGCTAGTTCCGACATTTAGCATGTTGCACAATTACCATGTCATGTTTACTTTCCATTAACGGTACGCAAATTAAATGTCATGTCATTGCATTGTTTTGGTGATCCCGTGATTGCGTAGCGTCGCTACACTACTTGTGTTCCTGGCTCGTGACCAGAAGCGAGCATAATGAGTTGCTAACCCCAACGCTCGATATATTGAATTGTGAACTAAGAAACAAGCTCCCGTGCGGGGCAACCCTGGCTCACTTGCTGGGCTCATGTTCAGGGACCCTGGCTTGTTTAGTGCGGGATGGGGTAAGGGTTAAGCGGCCAGGCAACTGGAGGTCTGTTTGATCAACAACTGCAGTTGTAAGGCGTAAACTCTTTGGGGTGGGGTAGTGTTTAGTGCCGATCGGTCTGAATGTTGTACCATTCAGCGAAGGGCGTAAACATCTACAAAACAACCGTGAAATGTGAATTGTGTTTAGTGCCGATCGGTCTGAATGTTGTACCATTCAGCGAAGGGCGTAAACATCTACAAAACAATGTGAATTGATTGAGATTGATAGTAGCGTGGCTACTCTTGTCTTGTCTTGTCTTGTCTTGTCCCGATAATTGTTCTCTTGTACAAATTGTCTTGCCATGTTTTAAAATGTGCACTCATGTTATAACTGCCATGTCATGCATACTAAACTGCTAGGTTGCTAGTTACATTACTTTCAGTTTCCTTGCCCAAGTCTTTAGACTTGCTGACATGTGCCCCTTTACTCTTTTGGGTGACACACGTTAGATCCCGAGCCTGAGTACCTTGTTGAGGACGAGGTGTTTGCTGACGCCGAGCCCGAGCCCGTGTTTGACGGGGAGTACGTGGACACTGGGGACCAGTCCTAGTGTCTTCGTGTGTTTTACTTTTGTTAGACAGTTGTTTTGTTATCGGTGCGTAGCACCTATACTTATTTATGTCATTTCTTTTGTTGGCCTTGTTCTGGGCCTTGGACTCTTTTCTTTTAGCCTGGTGGCTTTTCTGGATGTTGAACTTATTTTCATGTTGGACAATTACGAGATGTGAGATTTTTATTTCAGTCTCTCCTTGTGTTATTATTGTTGTTCCGTTGTGGTCACAGGGACCTGCTTATATTCTATTGACGCTTATCGGGTTTGGGGCTTCACAGCTCCACTCCCGTGCGGACCTTTTCACGTCTCGCCTCCATTTTAGGGAAGCGGGTCGTGACAATTCTGGACTTGCAGGAGCACGCCATGCTGCACCTGCATTATCTGAAGCATCATCCGCATCATCTCCCCACTGGTGGGCTCCCGCTCAGGCTCCTCGTCATGAGGGGGCGCACTACCACCACCACGGGTAAATTGCCTTCCTGTCATCTAATGACACAGAAAACGAAGCAGATTAGACTCATAGCTTATGACTCAAACGTCGAACTTAGTTTATTGGACATTCTAATATTATTATCGTTATTCTGATATTCGCAGTTACAGAAGAGGACCTGCATAGGCCACCAACAAAACTTGTCACACCCCGCTTCCCTAAAATGGAGGCGAGACGTGAAAAGGTCCGCACTGGAGTCGAGCTGTGAAGCCCCAAACCCGATAAGCGTCAATAAAACATAAGCAGGTCCCTGTAACCACAAATGGAACAACAATAATAACACAAGGAGAGACAGAAATAAAATCTCAAATCTCAGAATTTGTCCAACATTAAAATTCAAGTTCAACATCCAGAAAATCCACCAGGCTAAAAGAAAGAGTCTAAAGGCCCAGAACAAGGCCAACAAGGACAAACATAAACAGAGTATTGGTGCCACGCACCGACAACAAAAACAGTCTAACACGAAGAACACAAGCAGCCTCTACGACTGATCGCCCGTGTCCTCGTACTCCTCAACGAACGCAGGTTCTGACTCAGCGTCAGCAAACACCACGTCCTCTGCAGCACTCTCAGGCTCGGGATCTAACATGTGTCACCCAAAACAGTAAAGGGGCACATGTCAGCAAGTCTAAAAGACTTTGGCAAGGAAACTAAAAGGAAAGTACACTAACAACCTAGCAGTTATAGTATGATGCATAACATGGCAAGTATAGTATGGAAGTGACAAGTAAAGGGAAGTACAAGTAGCAAGTAGCAAGTAGCAAGTATGTCATGGATAACAAGTTTTACAAGTAAAAACACGGACAAGTACAAGTCAAGTGGTTCACGTCAAGTGATCACGTCAGGTAAACACGTCAAGTAAACTAGTTGTGCACAGAGATTTCGTCTGCTGGCTAGAGTAGCTGATCGGGCCAACTCGTAAGCTCAGGTGACCGCTTATCCCTACCCCTCCATGTGTATCGAGCCAAGGCATTACCCCGAACACGGAATGCTCGCTTCTGGATCACGAGCCAGGAAGTGTATTTAACACGTATGGCGTAGGGTTAGGCCTGCAACGCAGGTGCCTAGCCGAAAACAAGTAGATCGGGCATTGGCTATCAACCAACACACGTGGCCCGCTTCTGAAACACGAGCCAGGAAACACAAGTATTGTAGCGTGTGCTACGAATGCGACATTCAACATGGATAGCATGGATGACAATTAATTCGCGTACCGTTAATTAAAATTAAATGTGACATGGTAGTACTTATGCAACATGATAAATGACGGATCTAACTTCGTTGTCAAGCTAGTTCCTGAAATTGCGCCTAGGCGAGTATCATTTCGTCGCCTAGTCTCTTTTACGCCTACAACAAGAAAATGGCCTAAGACATGGCCCAAAACCCTAAGTGGCAAGTTTCACTTGCCTAGCACCGAGGATGACGAACGCGAAGGCTCGTCTCACAACCGCTAATCTATGGGGAAAGTCGCTGTTATGGAGAAACAATCATCAAAACAACATCCAGTTATATTAGGGTTTCAAAATATCAAATGTGGGTGATGAAAGTATTAAAGGTTTGAACACTACCGTAGGAAGCGGAAGATCGATGCCGAGCAAGCACGGCAACGGAAGAAACGATCCGGGGAACTAGGGTTCAGATCTGGAAATGGGGAGAAAATCTGGAGAAATGGGGTTTTGGGGATTTTTGGGGGTTTTTCGGCGGCCTAGATGTGATGGCCGGCCTAAATGGAGAGGGAGAGGGGCTCTTGATGAAGGAGGAAGGCTAGGGGAAGATGGATGATGATTTGGGGAAGAAGGAGGCTCAGGAGAAAATGAAGGAAGAAAGAAAAACGTTTTGGGGTTTTAAATAGGCACAGCCGACGGCTGGGCAAACCATAGGTTTACGACAGCAGTTAGTCGGTCAAAGAAGGGTTGTTGACCAACTAGTTCAACAACTAGTCGGTAGGTCGACCAACTGTGACCGACTAAAACCAAACAGTAACTCAGGTTGTCGAAATGGTCAAAGAATTAGTCGGTTAAAGAACAATGGCTGACCGACTAGTTTGCAACCTAGTCGGTCGGTGGTTGTTCTTGGACCGACTAACGATAAACAGTAACTTAGTTGAAATTTATCAAAGGAACTAGTCGGTCTGAGAGCAAGTTCTGACCAACTAGTTTCACATCTATTCGGTGGTGGTTGTTCTTAGACCGACTAAAAGTAAACAGTAACTCCTGTACATTTGATTCAATGAACTAGTCAGTTCTAGTAGAGTTCCTGACCGACTAGATCTCAATCTAGCCGGTTGGTCCCACTTCTTTAACCAACTAAAGTGCACTAAAAGTGCCGAATTGAAGCGCGAAGCTTCGGGAAGATTTCTATAACTTCTAAGATCACTCTAACTCTAAAATATGAGCGATTTGAAGTTCGTCATGAGCGACTTACTCCAAGATCAACGATTCTAAGGAAGAAGCTAGAAAATCACGACGAAACGATCGAAAATGAAATCTACGGAGACGAAAACCACACAGGAGGAGAAAATCCACCAAAACATATATATATATATATATATAATATAGATAATCCAAATGCATGAAAACCAGTCGTTACAACATGCTTTCATGCACGCGACATCTGAGGTCCGTATACCCTCATACATCCCCTCATGGGTGTATACATGTCGTCCATATCCAACAGTCCCGCCCCTCGCCGGGAGTGGGAAGAAGAGGTCGAGGCCGAGTGAGGGGGAGCGGGTCCGAAGGGCCGAGGGGACTAGTGGTCAGAAGAGGAGGAAGAAGGTGGTGGATCGACCGAATGCCCTCGGTGGTTGTGTTGGGGGATGCGTGGAGGGTGGCAGACATGTTGAGGTTCCTCAGCCTATCGACCTCAAGGTCAAGGAGGTGCAGGGTGGCCTTCCGCATGACCAGGTATCATTTGGTGAAGGGGGGAATGAGGGGCAGACAGCGTCGTCGATGGCTCCCAATCCAGCGTCGGTTCCTCAAGGGGGGCCCGCGGGGCCGGGTCTTAGCGCAGGGTCGACCTTCGAGGAAACGTGGCCTTACGACTGTCCCCGGTACAGTCTGGAGAGGCTTGCACCTCCCGGCTGCGAAGAGAAGCTGGCGACGTTCAAGATGAAGAAGGCTGACGTTGAGCGCTTTCCAGAGGATGACCTCCTCAAGCCGATCTACCTGGTTGGGAAGGGAGAGTCGGTCTTTGAGGATGCCGGAGTGGTGGCAAGGATCATCGAGAACTGCCTGCTGCCTCGGGATATGGAGTCCCTAGCACATGTCGGGACGGAGCGGTTAGGAGCCACGGTGACGTGGAACATTGCCCAGGTATGTTAGCGGGCTATGTTGGGGATGCCCCCATGCTTATCATCGTTGATTTTGATTTTCTCCTGGTCTTGTCTGCAGGCCGCCACGGCGATGGTTACCCTGCAGCATCGTGCCTCTGCCCTCGTCAAGTCCGAGCTCGCGATAGCAAGGATGAAGGTGAAGCTTGATAAGGAGAAGTCTAGTCGAGTCGAGCTGGAGAAGCTATCTGTGGAGCAGAAGAAGTCGATCTAAGAGTACAGGTTGCATGTGGCAGGGCTTGAGGAGAAGATCGCTGCCGGACGTGCCCGTCAGACTGAGCTAGAGGAAGAAAACAAACGGGACAAGGCCAAGATGGGTGACTTGGAGTCGCGGGTGAGGGCTATCGAGGAGGCGTTGGTGAAGAAGAAGGAGGAATTCCGGGAGTATTAAGTGCAGACCGTCGCGCCTCAGCTTGCCCAAGTCAAGATAAAGGAGCGGGAGAAGGGCCGGAAAGAGGGGTTGGAGACTGGCTGGGAAGAAGGGCGGAAGGCATGCCTCCAGAGGGTTAAGGAAAGGGCTCTGTCTTCAACCACCGCTAGACGTTGACTTCGAGGCGTTGGCGGCCTCGGAGGAGGAGGAGGAGGAGGAGGGAGAAGACTTTGAGGTGGACGCGGAGGGGCCGGGGGCCGGAGAGCAAAGATCGGGCAGCGTTTCACAGGACGGCCACGAAGGGGGCGAACGGGCGGACCAGTAGGGGGTCTTGTTAGGGGGCCTGACCTTGCTGTGTTACCTTTTGTAATGGGTAGGGGGGATTCGGGGGGAGGCATGTCTCGTTAATTTGCCTTGCTATATTTGTAGGGTACCTTGCTTTCTAATATATCGTGGGTTTTCTGGCCATGTCATGTGTGAATCTTTGTTGTATTTATATAATTTAAGTAAAACTAAAAGGTAGCGTGGGTGAGCGTGTTGCTCGGCCCATGTTCCAATCAAGTGTGGGGCGGCTTGCGAACACGCCACGAGGGCTGGCCAGGGTTGCTCCTGAGTTATGACGTGCGCAGACAGCACTCGGGGGTTGGACTGTTTCGTGAACACCCTTTTCGTTGATCTTTATAGGGAATTAAACCTAGCTATTACATGAAGTTTTGACAAAGTTTGACGTAGCTAAGTGCGATCCGATCCGTTGGCAAGCCGGGGGGTCTTTTCGTCCTGCTGTCAATGGCATCAGGGTGAGTGAACTTTTATCCACAGGATGCCCCTCCTCTTTTGCTGATCATCATATCCTTCTGTGCTCTCCGTACGCTGAATGGTTGCAAGGTCTCTTCGGCTTCTTGGCCTTGGAGGTCGGAGGGACACCTTGGAGGAGCACAAGGTGGCGGTGGAGCGTCACGCGGGCCTTCGCCTTCCCGCCCATGAAGGGTTGCAAGGTCTCTCCAGGGAGTCCTTGCATCACAGGGAAACCCTAGAGGAGGTGGAGGGCGGGGTCCGGCCCTCGTGGGAGGGTATATGAAAGAGGGGGATGCGGAGAGGGCCTTTGGTGGTTGCTCTATCCGCGGGGCTTTTGCCTTTCCGTCGGTTGGAGCTGCCGTGGGGCGGGCGCGGATATAGAAGGGGGGGCCGCCGCAGGTCATCTTCTTCCCATATCTTAAGTTGTCCAAGGGAAGTCGATGAGGGGAAGACGGGGTGCCCATCGTGTAAGAGGAGTAGCCTATCGATGCGGCAGGCCGCCGGGAGGCAGGCCCACTGGGGCTGGAGTGCCCAATGGAGTGACTTGGCATGGCTGCCCTGTCCATTGGGTTGTCAACCCGCCGCACCAGCGCACATAGGGCACCGGTAGAGGGGCGTTGTCCGCCATTGGAGCTCCAGTTTATGTGTCTCAAGTTGCCTAAGGGAAGCCGAAGACCGATAAGCGGACCTTCCCTTGAGTAAGAGTAGTCCATCAGTGGCCGCCGTGCAGAAGTGATCCCCTGATGGCGGGGGACCCGTTGGTGGCCGGGGGCCTCCCTTTTGTTCGGGCTGGGTAGCCCGAATCCTTTCATGTTTGATGGAGGGGCCGGAGTCGGTCCCCATGCTTCCTTATTCCTCATCTCCAAAGGGGAGAGGGGGTATTTATAGAGGGATTTTGTTGATGGTTTCCCCCCAGTTAATACGATGAGCTGGCATCATTAATGGGCTCCTCAAAATCACACCCCATGGGAACCGTTTTTGCCATGTGGTGCCTGATTTGATTCGTCAGCCCTGGGCTCTCGGGGGGCGTGTCGTCATTAATGGCGGGTGTCACGCCACGCTTCCCATTATACTTGGAAGCAAGGACGTGAGTGGGCCCGCTTGGGCTGGAGCGGTGAACTCCAACCCAATAAGCGTCTGTGGCCAAACCGTAATCAGGTTCTTGCATTCAAACTCGGAACAAAAGGAAATTTCATTATCATTATATTGATGCCCAGATTTACAAGTACACAAATAAGGCCAACTTGGCCATTAGATACAGAAACGCAAACAGAATTACACTTGAATATAAATACAACAAATATTATTCTTAAGCAGCGTTGCGAAGGCACGTTGTTCTCCAGCGGCAGATCTCAGCGTCTGGGCACCCTGGTCAAGCTGCTTAGTCTCAAGCCTTGCTCCTCTGCAAATCTGTCTAATACCTGACGTATATTTCATAAGACAAGAAATATACGTCAGCGAGGGTCGCTCGGCAAGATTTAAAACATTAGTGGGAAAAAGACCCTCGGCAAGGTTTTCAAAATCATTCATATGACAAAAGGAGTGACATAATAAGATTACAAATAAGTAAAGTGTGTCAGCATAGGAATCATATGGCATGGCAGATGAGATGTACAGAATGACAAGTATAGCAATTGTAGTGTGCAAGGTAATACACATGGCAATGTGGTGTGTACAGCAATAAGCATAGAAAAGCGGTGTGTACAGCAATAAGTGTAACATGTGTAGTACGTACAGCAATGAGTATGACAAATATAGTGCATAAAGTAACAGGTGACGTACATGGCTTTCGTAATGCATAAAGTAAAGGTACGACATTAGCGATGTACAAAGTAAAACATGACATAAACTTAGTCGATAGTTCACAATAGTAGCTGAAGTAAACAAGAGTGCCAACCTATACTTAATCTAGTGACAAGCCCAGTGTCTGAGGGGGAGGTGACCAGCATCACACCCAAGTCGACGGGAGCTACCCGTGACTCTATACTCACCGACCCGGCCAGGTGTCGGTCAAGTTCACCACTAGAGTGTAATCCAGCTTTCCAGCCTCTACTACACTAGACTACCCCACCCAAGTGTTCTGCTGGAACACGAGCCAGCCTAGTCCATATTACAAGCACGCCCGAGTTTGTCAACTCACATGACATCAAGATTTCACGATTTCGCCTCTTGGGCGCACAATTCATAATTTCACGATTTCTTTCAAGTTATTCCATTCCGTCATTATATTCCATCAACACATTCCATCAGGGTGTACGAGCATAGAAAGTTATCAGCAGGCATTTTAGTAGAACACAATAATAGCGAGTCTTGGTTTAACAAACAATGTAACAGCACTTTAAAACACGTGGGAAGAATGCACACTTACCTGATTAACATGATTTCAAGTATCCAGGTGATCGTAACGGCGAGCGTGTTTTATCTGCATCATTGATATAAGTTGAAAGTGTTTAGACTATTAAAATATTACTACAAAATACCTATTTTATTACTAACAACCTGAGGCACCCATATATCCAACTTACACGTTTTGCAGTTCTAATTATTATTAACCTATGATTATTGGATTTGCTAACACCTTAAGTTAATGAATCAACTAACCATTTTAACCCTAACTTATAACATATATGATGTTACCTCCAGTAGTTTCTGACACCTTAATAAACTAACATTACTAACATATTGATTTGTTAATGTCATTACAAATATTAACATAACTACTGCCAACTTCTTTTACTAACAGAACCAAAACCAATATTATTAATATAACCTGACTGATGAGCAAAGTATCAAACATTACCGACTAGTGTTATCAGATAGGGTCATTATTAATAAAATTAATGAGCAAACTGACCATACATATTCAGACCCCTAATTCACTAACTGCTATTAAAGTAATTAGTATACTAACCACGCACTGAGTTCACCGAATATTATAGAACTAATTACTAACTAAGATTGCACTCTTATAATAAGCTCTCAAGCAGTTTGTTGCAAGCTTATTGATTCATAGATTCTAGTACTAGATAATTATTAAAACAATTAATAAGCTTTTATAAAGGAGCACTTGCCTCTGACCTATTATCCATCATTCGACCCTTCCTCTCTCATCTCATTTGCAGGGGCTGACGGCGATCAACAGAGCGACACGGGGCGACGGCGGGGCTCCGAAGGCGGTGGATCAGGGGAGGAGGCGGTGGGTGGACGTCAACTTCAAAGATCAGTGATGGGCGCTGGCGGTGTGATTGAGGTGATGGCGAGATCTAGCGGCGGGAGAGGGTGCAGTGAAGGGGGCTAATCAGAGGCACAGGCGGTCGTCAGGGCGGCGGGCTGCTGCTGTGGAGATGCCGGCGGTTGAGGGGGCAGTGAGTAGGGCGTCTGAGGCGCAGGGCGAGGCTTCGAGGCGGTGGCGGCGAGATCCGGAACGGTGGAGATTCAACTCCACTGCGGCGGGCGAGGCGCGGGGATCAGGGCTGAGGGTTGAGGAGGCGCTTGGGATTCATCGCGGAAGGTGGAAGAGGGAGGTCTGAGCGGTGTCGTGGCTGTGGGTGGTGGATCACCGGGCTTCGGAACGGAGGAGGATGAACCTCTGTTTCGAACAGAGGAATGGGATGAAAGGCAGGGGAGGGGAATTCGAAACAGGAGGGGTGGATCTGGCGGTAAGTGATGCGGCTGGGAGGAGGGTTTTCGTGGCCAGTCGGAGACGGCGGGGGATTGGACGGGCAAGAAGGCCGCCGGAGTTGGGGCCGCCGTGAGTTTTGGGGGAGGAGATAGATGGCGGCGGTTTTGTGGCCTGGGGTACGAGAGGAGGGGATGGTGTATTGCCGGTGGAGTTGTTTGGGCGGTGGCGGAATGGAGGGAGATGCCGCGAGTTCGTGTGTGCTGGGCGTGAGCTTCTCGTTTGCGTGGAGGAGGTTCCTCTCGTATGCGTGCGTGGAGAAGAGGGGCTGCGGGTCTTTGTGATGGCGTGGAGGAGATGAGAAGAGGGGGGTATTGAATTGATTTTTGCTCTAATGATGGAATTAAAAGCTAGATTAAAAGGAAAGTTTGAAACCTAATAATAATTAGGGAAATTAAAGGGGTTTTGATGAGATTTAATTAGGGAAATTATGGTGATTGTTTTAAAGAAGTTTGAATTTAAATAATAAATGGGGAGAGAATAATTGGGGTTTAATCATATAATACTTACTAATTTAGTATATAGTTTTTATTAGGATTTAAAATAGGAAAGTTTGAATAACAATATTAATAGGAAGAGATTAATGGGCTTAGAAAATTAGGAAGGTTTTTGAAATGAACAGTTTTTTTTTAATAAATAAAAATGTATTTGTTTTAAATAATAATTATTAGGGAAGAGTTATTAGTAAGAGTTTTTAGGAAGGTTTGAAACATATTAGTAATTATAAAGGGGGTTTAAAATAGGAGGAGTTTAAATAAAAAGCTTTGTTTTAAATGGGATTGATTAAAGAATATTTATTAGCAAGAGATAATAAGAAAGTTTTGATTGGGAGAAATAATATCAAAATATTTAAGGTAGGTTTAATAATTGGGAGAATTAAGAGCAATGGATAAAAAGGAAAGTTGAATAATAAAAATTTAGAGGAATTAAGGAGGGTTTGAATGAGTACAATGTTTCCAAAATTGTTATAATTAATTAGGATTATAAAAGAAGGTTTTTAAATAAGTTCGAATTTAAAAACAATTTGAATTTTAAAAAATTTAAACTTTAAATCTCAAATCATTAATAACACTATTAATAACTTAACTAACAAGTATATTAATAGTACTCATACATCAAAGTATATTAATGAAAGACTTAAATTAATGGGTTTTAAAAATTAGGAAGGTTTAGAAAAATTAAAATTAAAAGAGAGGGTTTAATGGGAGAATACTTGTAAATTATCTACGATTTAATAAGGAGACAAAAGGAGGAACCATTTGAATTCGGATTTGAGAATATTTGAATTACTTAAAACATTTGGATTTGAATTTTGAATAACTATTTTTATGAAATCAAATAATAACATTTTTACATGTAAATATAGCTACTTAATAAAATATGTATTAAGTGTTTGAAGTTAATTAAAATACGTTCGAAATTCAAATACGTACAAGATACGAAAAATCACGAAACCGAATATATGAATCAAAAATACGTACCATTAAATACCGGCCGTTACATCCTACCCACCTTAAGAAAATTCCGTCCTCGGAATTTCTTAAGCTAGATAAGGATCAAGGGAGCACCAGATGGATGAAGAATGGAAACAATATCACCGTATCGAGGAGGCAATAGACTTAGAGAGGAATGAAATTGCTGAGCTTACAAAGGGTCTAAAGTAGGAACGTTTGCAATCAAACAGCACTTAGGACAAGACAAAGTCAAGATAGGCACACTCATGATAGGAATCATCAAATGTGAAGATAGGGAAGGACTCAGATGTTATCGTTCGTCACCAGCTCGTCATCTCTAACTTCCTCGATGACTATAGAGAACTTCCGTTGGATCCATCCCCGTTTCGAGTGTGTTACCTGCCAAGCTGCAAAAGAAACAAGATAACATTTGCGTACAATGTCTATCTGGACAATCTGGCAAATAATGACATCACTATTGTTCCGAGTAATTTGTAGAATGCATGACCTGCATGGGCTACCACTAAAACCTGTCACGCCCCGCTTCCCATTATACTTGGGAGCGAGGACGTGAGCGGGCCCGCTTGGGCTGGAGCGGTGAACTCCAACCCAATAAGCGTCTGTGGCCAAACCGTAATCAGGTTCTTGCATTCAAACTCGGAACAAAAGGAAATTTCATTATCATTATATTGATGCCCAGATTTACAAGTACACAAATAAGGCCAACTTTGCCATTAGATACAGAAACGCAAACAGAATTACACTTGAATATAAATACAACAAATATTATTCTTAAGCAGCGTTGCGAAGGCACGTTGTTCTCCAGCGGCAGATCTCAGCGTCTGGGCACCCTGGTCAAGCTGCTTAGTCTCAAGCCTTACTCCTCTGCAAATCTGTCTAATACCTGACGTATATTTCATAAGACAAGAAATATACGTCAGCGAGGGTCGCTCGGCAAGATTTAAAACATTAGTGGGAAAAAGACCCTCGGCAAGGTTTTCAAAATCATTCATATGACAAAAGGAGTGACATAATAAGATTACAAATAAGTAAAGTGTGTCAGCATAGGAATCATATGGCATGGCAGATGAGATGTACAGAATGACAAGTATAGCAATTGTAGTGTGCAAGGTAATAAACATGGCAATGTAGTGTGTACAGCAATAAGCATGGAAAAGCGGTGTGTACAGCAATAAGTGTAACAGGTGTAGTATGTACAGTAATGAGTATGACAAATGTAGTGCATAAAGTAACAGGTGACGTACATGGCTTTCGTAATGCATAAAGTAAAGGTACGACATTAGCGATGTACAAAGTAAAACATGACATAAACTTAGTCGATAGTTCACAATAGTAGCTGAAGTAAACAAGAGTGCCAACCTATACTTAATCTAGTGACAAGCCCAGTGTCTGAGGGGGAGATGACCAGCATCACGCCCAAGTCGACGGGAGCTACCCGTGACTCTATACTCACCGACCCGGCCAGGTGTCGGTCAAGTTCACCACTAGAGTGTAATCCAGTTTTCCAGCCTCTACTACACTAGACTACCCCACCCAATTGTTCTGCTGGAACACGAGCCAGCCTAGTCCATATTACAAGCACGCCCGAGTTTGTCAACTCACATGACATCACGATTTCACGATTTCGCCTCTTGGGCGCACAATTCATAATTTCACGAGTTATTTCAAGTTATTCCATTCCGTCATTATATTCCATCAACACATTCCATCAGGGTGTACGAGCATAGAAAGTTATCAGCAGACATTTTAGTAAAACACAATAATAGCGAGTCTTGGTTTAACAAACAATGTAACAGCACTTTAAAACACGTGGGAAGAATGCACACTTACCTGATTAACATGATTTTAAGTATCCAGGTGATCGTAACGGCGAGCGTGTTTTATCTGCATCATTGATATAAGTTGAAAGTGTTTAGACTATTAAAATATTACTACAAAATACCTATTTTATTACTAACAACCTGAGGCACCCATATATCCAACTTACACGTTTTGCAGTTCTAATTATTATTAACCTATGATTATTGGATTTGCTAACACATTAAGTTAATGAATCAACTAACCATTTTAACCCTAACTTATAACATATATGATGTTACCTCCAGTAGTTTCTGACACCTTAATAAACTAACATTACTAACATATTGATTTGTTAATGTCATTACAAATATTAACATAACTACTGCCAACTTCTTTTACTAACAGAACCAAAACCAATATTATTAATATAACCTGACTGATGAGCAAAGTATCAAACATTACCGACTAGTGTTATCAGATAGGGTCATTATTAATAAAATTAATGAGCAAACTGACCATACATATTCAGACCCCTAATTCACTAACTGCTATTAAAGTAATTAGTATACTAACCACGCACTGAGTTCACCGAATATTATAGAACTAATTACTAACTAAGATTGCAATCTTATAATAAGCTCTCAAGCAGTTTGTTGCAAGCTTATTGATTCACAGATTACTAGTACTAGATAATTATTAAAACAATTAATAAGCTTTTATAAAGGAGCACTTGCCTCTGACCTGTTATCCATCATTCGACCCTTCCTCTCTCATCTCATTTGCGGGGGCTGACGGCGATCAACAGAGCGACACGGGGCGACGGCGGGGCTCCGAAGGCGGTGGATCAGGGGAGGAGGCGGTGGGTGGACGTCAACTTCAAAGATCAGTGATGGGCGCTGGCGGTGTGATTGAGGTGATGGCGAGATCTGGCGGCGGGAGAGGGTGCAGTGAAGGGGGCTAATCAGAGGCACAGGCGGTCGTCAGGGCGGCGGGCTGCTGCTGGGGAGATGCCGGCGGTTGAGGGGGCAGTGAGTAGGGCGTCTGAGGCGCAGGGCGAGGCTTCGAGGCGGTGGCGGCGAGATCCGGAACGGTGGAGATTCAACTCCACTGCGGCGGGCGAGGCGCGGGGATCAGGGCTGAGGGTTGAGGAGGCGCTTGGGATTCATCGCGGAAGGTGGAAGAGGGAGGTCTGAGCGGTGTCGTGGCTGTGGGTGGTGGATCACCGGGCTTCGGAACGGAGGAGGATGAACCTCTGTTTCGAACAGAGGAATGGGATGAAAGGCAGGGGAGGGGAATTCGAAACAGGAGGGGTGGATCTGGCGGTAAGTGATGCGGCTGGGAGGAGGGTTTTCGTGGCCAGTCGGAGACGGCGGGGGATTGGACGGGCAAGAAGGCCGCCGGAGTTGGGGCCGCCGTGAGTTTTGGGGGAGGAGATAGATGGCGGCGGTTTTGTGGCCTGGGGTACGAGAGGAGGGGATGGTGTATTGCCGGTGGAGTTGTTTGGGCGGTGGCGGAATGGAGGGAGATGCCGCGAGTTCGTGTGTGCTGGGCGTGAGCTTCTCGTTTGCGTGGAGGAGGTTCCTCTCGTATGCGTGCGTGGAGAAGAGGGGCTGCGGGTCTTTGTGATGGCGTGGAGGAGATGAGAAGAGGGGGGTATTGAATTGATTTTTGCTCTAATGATGGAATTAAAAGCTAGATTAAAAGGAAAGTTTGAAACCTAATAATAATTAGGGAAATTAAAGGGGTTTTGATGAGATTTAATTAGGGAAATTATGGTGATTGTTTTAAAGAAGTTTGAATTTAAATAATAAATGGGGAGAGAATAATTGGGGTTTAATCATATAATACTTACTAATTTAGTATATAGTTTTTATTAGGATTTAAAATAGGAAAGTTTGAATAACAGTATTAATTGGAAGAGATTAATGGGCTTAGAAAATTAGGAAGGTTTTTGAAATGAACAGTTTTTTTTAATAAATAAAAATGGATTTGTTTTAAATAATAATTATTAGGGAAGAGTTATTAGTAAGAGTTTTTAGGAAGGTTTGAAACATATTAGTAATTATAAAGGGGGTTTAAAATAGGAGGAGTTTAAATAAAAAGATTTGTTTTAAATGGGATTGATTAAAGAATATTTATTAGCAAGAGATAATAAGAAAGTTTTGATTGGGAGAAATAATATCAAAATATTTAAGGTAGGTTTAATAATTGGGAGAATTAAGGGCAATGGATAAAAAGGAAAGTTGAATAATAAAAATTTAGAGGAATTAAGGAGGGTTTGAATGAGTACAATGTTTATAAAATTGTTATAATTAATTAGGATTATAAAAGAAGGTTTTTAAATAAGTTCGAATTTAAAAACAATTTGAATTTTAAAACATTTAAACTTTAAATCTCAAATCATTAATAACACTATTAATAACTTAACTAACAAGTATATTAATAGTACTCATACATCAAAGTATATTAATGAAAGACTTAAATTAATGGGTTTTAAAAATTAGGAAGGTTTAGAAAAATTAAAATTAAAAGAGAGGGTTTAATGGGAGAATACTTGTAAATTATCTACGATTTAATAAGGAGACAAAAGGAGGGACCATTTGAATTCGGATTTGAGAATATTTGAACTACTTAAAACATTTGGATTTGAATTTTGAATAACTATTTTTATGAAATCAAATAATAACATTTTTACATGTAAATATAGCTACTTAATAAAATATGTATTAAGTGTTTGAAGTTAATTAAAATACGTTCGAAATTCAAATACGTACAAGATACGAAAAATCACGAAACCGAATATACGAATCAAAATACGTACCATTAAATACCGGCCGTTACAGCGGGTTTCCCAAGCGTCCCTTCGTTTCGACGAGTCACATCGGGGGCCTGCTTTATCGGGACCTGGCTTTTATCCAGCAGGTGTTGTTCAGCGATCCTTGGTCCGCATCAGGTCTGATCCGGTTTGCATGTCCTTGTCCTCTTCCCGCGGTTCGAGTTTTTGAGGATCACGGGTTGGCCAGGGGGAGTGGTACGTTGACCAGCCCGTATTAGCTCTGGTTTTGGGTGGCGAGGGTCGTCCCTGCCCAAGAGGTCTTGAGGGGGGAGCGAGTGCGTAGCTCGGCCCGTGCCCTTCTCTGGTTTAGGTGGCGAGGGTTGGCCCTGCCCTAGGGGTCTTGAGGGGGAAGCGAGCGCATAGCTCGGCCCGTGCCCTTCTCTGGTTTGGGTGGCGAGGGTTGGCCCTGCCCCAGAGGTCTTGAGGGGGGAGCGAGCACGTAACTCGGCCCGTGCCCTTCTCTAGTTTGGGTGGCAAGGGTTGGCCCTGCCCCAGAGGTCTTGAGGGGGGATCGAGCGCGTAGCTTGGCCCGTGCCTTTCTCTGGTTTGGGTGGCGAGGGTTGGCCCTGCCCCAGAGGCCTTGAGGGGGAGCGAGCACGTAGCTCGGCCCGTGCCCTTCTCTAGTTTGGCTGGCGAGGGTTGGCCCTGCCTTAGAGGTCTTGAGGGGGGAGCGAGCGCGTAGCTCGGCCCGTGCCCTTCTCTGGTTTGGGTGGCGAGGGTTGGCCCTGCCCCAAAGGTCTTGAGGGGGGAGCGAGCCCGTAGCTCGGCACGTGCCCTTCTCTGGTTTGGGTGGCGAGGGTTGGCCCTGCCATAGAGGTCTTAGGGGGGAGCGAGCACGTAGCTCGGCCCCTGCCCTTCTCTGGTTTGGGTGGCGAGGGTTGGCCCTGTCCCAGAGGTCTTGAGGAGGGGGGAGCGAGCGCGTAGCTCGGCCCGTGCCCTTCTCTGGTTTGGGTGGCGAGGGTTGTGAAGGGTTTTCTGGGACCCTTAGGGCACAAAAACTCTATGCACGTCCTAAGTCGGACGGAACATAGACAGAAAAGCAGCGGAAAAATAAACATGTTAATCTAATTAGCATTTAACCCTAAGGTCCAAGACCCTAATCCAAGATCTATGCTGACTTGGGATGGGTCTGACCATCCCAAGAAGGATCTAGCCTACTGCGACTAAATTAAACTTATGCTAATAAACACATACCCGGAATCTCAACCCTGGAGCAGGCGAGATGTTCCGCACCGTCTTCCGAGCCGCTCCCGTCCCATGCCAAGCCGCTCCTCGAACCGCTCCCCGAACCGCTCCTCGAACCGCTCCGCATCCCGAGGCGATCAATCCCGTGTCGCTGAGCCAACCACGCGCTGAAGAAAGTTTCACGCGAGTGAAACCTCCACCTAGATTTCGGATCTGAATCCGAACTCCTTTGCAGCTTTGCTAGAGCCCTCTGGAGCAAGGCAGAAATTTATAGGGAGAGGAGAAATATTAATTTAGCTTAGATCCGAGCGTGCTCCAACATTTACGAGAGCCGCTCAGATCTAGAGCTTGGGACGAGTTTTGAGGAGGAGAGCAGACCCCTATTTATATAGGCGACTGACTACTCCCCTTTCTCAAAATCCGATGTGGGACTATTAATTTGAGTTAATCAAAATCAAGTTAGTTTGCACTTCACAAAGTGCAAACTTATGTGAATTTTAACTCACTCACCGTTGAGCTTCATGATTGATACAACATATCAATTCGAAGGGTGTTCAACGGTGAATGCGTAGGAAAAAACGGCTCGTCAATCCGAGTCCGTTTGACCCTTCAAACAATTGTCCAAAGTTAGCCAAAAGTCATGCTTCTCTTAGAAACGTAGCCGTCAAGAAAATCCCAGGTTTCAAAAAACCCTAATCAGAAAATTCGGGCTTGGTGGGCCTCCATTTTCGCTGGTTTCAGCCCAACAGTTTGGGCTGACTTGTTTTGGCTATAACTTGTGCATTTGGACTCCGTTTTTGACGCGGTTTGAACCTGCGTTTAGAGCGGGACGATCCCGTCATCTAGGTAACCTTTTCAACGCGTTTATATAATTAAATATTGTCTTAAACTATTTAAAACACATTTAATCTCTTTTGTATCAAATGCAAAATAGTCCCTATCTAAGCTTAAATTATCATTTGCATCAAATACAAATGATCCGAGGGCATATTCCTCTACATCTCCCACTTGCACTCAGGATCATTTATCCCGAATGCAGGAGATGATTGCAAACATCTTTTGCAATATGTTATCCCTTGCATCAAATGCAAATTATTCTCCCTAACTAATTTCTACCTATTACTAGACGAAAATCGCACTCTGTGTGAGACCCTACAGCCTGACCCTTACAACAGGTTAGGCTCGAAGCCCTATACGGCAGTGACCACGAGCAGTGGTTATCGTCCCTGCTTCAGGAATCATCATTATGTGGTTGACTCATTGACATGAGTATTGTCGGGACCACCCTGACTGTTTCTGTGATGAATTCCGCAGTTATAGTCTCATCGTCTAAACTATGTCGTATAGATCAAGTCTAGGGTACGGTCAAACTGTCAACCCCAATAACTTGACTCCTGTTAGTTTCTATCGATCTTTTAGTCAAAAATATTGGACTTCTTCCAACATACTCTGGCCAGAGTTTTTACTAAAGACCGAACTAACCCTACGACACTAACTCCCATTGACCAGGAGAGACGAATCCTCTCTTGGTCGTTACTCTCCTCATACGCTTCAAGTGTCACCCAATCAAAGACCTTTCGACAGGCCTTGCCTCGAAGCTAGGTCATTTGATCTAAGTGGCATCGTTCACGCACAGGTTCGTCAAAATGACCTCAAGTCAAATGACCAACTAGCCGATCATCACTCAGATTCATCATTTGACAGATTGGTCAATATAACCATATGATAACTCTTGTGGATCATTCAGTGAACTCATTCTCTAATGAGCACCTGTGTCTCGTCTACGACTTCGCCAAGTCAAGCGATCATGAGATCATCGCCACCGCTAAATGGCGAAGACTAAGACACAATGGTCTATCCGATGTTTCGATATCCTTGTCTCGAAACATCTACAACCACGAACCCTTTTAGACTTATGCTACAGATGGTCAAACATTTCTCCATGATCGAGATACTCATCTCGATACATGTTTGACCTTGCATAAAGTCTCAGGACTTTACCTAAGTTAATATCTAATGTTAACTACATTATAACATAACTTTATATAAATTATTACCAAATAGCTTACTGTTATTTCGAACAAGATGTTTGTGCTATTCACACATGAAGATAGATAGCCTCGAGGGTATCATCTCTCAACATCTCCCACTTGCACTCAGGCCCATTTATCTCGGTATCTAATACCGTTTTTACACATAAGTTTTCCCGACTTCATGTGGTAGAGCCTTTGTGAGTGGATCTGCTAAAACTGACTACACTATAGACTTAAGGAGTTTCTATGTTCATATTAGACCAACCATTTGAATCTCATTCAAATAATTCATTTGGTCTGTCGGAATCCATAATATTTTATTTATTTGGATCTTATCCAGTTCATCGTACCTTACGATAATAATCTTAAATTAGGTAATGGTCATAAATGGCTCATATCTATTTCTGATAAAGTATCAAACTCTTTTGATCACTTCATCAAAATATATATGTTCCATCCCTTTGATGCCTCACATGTAATTTACATGCTCCCACTGACCTTGAAAACTATCTGGCTAATTCATATAAGTTGGTCCGTCTAAATCATATTTAGAAAAACGAACTTGTAAGTGAATGCTCCAATTTTCATGGTTAACTTAAGCGTTTACATCGAGTTTGGTCCGAGTAGTTCTGTGCACATCTACTGGTGGAAAAACGGTTTCATTATAATCCGTTTTATAGGAATTAGTATGGAAAAATCGTTCTCGACCAACATGATTGCACTTCACTATATTCCTTTCTGCACCAATCTTTCAACTTAAAGATTTACTTGCAGAAAGTGAGGAAACATTTTCCTTGTGCACGTAAACTAAATTCCAAAATTTATTTATGCACACGGACCTATTCTGATTGCATCAAGTTTTTAAATCGGAGTTACTACTCCGAATTTCATCCCGGAAGTTGACTAAGTCATCATCAGTTATGATGTTTAACTCGATTCTTCGTCTCACGAAATTCGAGTAATTATACAACTTCCTAATGATTGATTTAATGAATATCTTATTGATAATGTCCTCACAGAACATTATCAAAACCTAGGCATTACTATCTGGGACTTAAACCAGAAGGAGGACTTAACTCAGAGTCACTTACAATGGATCACACCAAGTCTAACTAAGTGTGATTCATACCTTTTGACACACGGATGTGTTAACAGACTTGACCTGAGAGAAAATCACATTTTTTTAATTACGCAAGATTTAATGTAGCTAAGTATTTGACCATTCGATCTAATCGAATCAGTTTAAATACTTTAGTCATTTCGTTCTTTATTTTATCAGACTTGTGTTTCATCAAGAACATGTGTCTTAATAAAATATACGAATAACTTATTTTGGTTGATCTAGACTCGGGTACATCAGTATGTACCAGACTGAGTTCGACAACTCATTCTCCCACTGTCTTACAGATGGGTTTCGGCCAATTTTATCTAAGAGGATAAGACTCACAAGTGTCCGTAGACTTCATAATACGAGAGGTCAGACCCCTCTTTATATGACTTGTGAAGCTTAGTCTCTCGATACGGCCTAGTCTATTTTGCCATATAAGTTTTCTACTATCTTGTGTATTTATATATTAACATTTAATATATTATAGTTATTACAAATTACTAACACAAAACATTGCTTTGGAAGCAAGGTGACGACATTCGTCAAATTGTGTTAGACGTCTTTTGTATAACAATAATTATGAAATCGTGACAACAAAATATGTCACATTTTCATATCCTCCTACTTATGCCTTTATTAATGATAAATTAAACTAAATTTCTCAATTGACTTTTCCGGAGAGCCTTCTTCCTTTTCTAAATCACATTTAGATATTTAAAGAGCCCAACATAAATAAATAGCTACACAAGCGTCTCATGTATCCAAACGCCTGAGAGTTGCAATCTTGAGTGTAGCTCAAGAAGTTGCTTGTCTCAAGATCCGGTTGGGATACATAGCCTTGCATCGCTCATGCACTCGTATTCGACTCAAACAATTTGATCGAATTCTTGAACTTTGTGGATCAAAATTGTTTGTCCATACAACCTTGAGGGTAGCTCGACAAGTTGTAGGGTGAAACATATTTCGAATATCATATATGTTCAAGCTGCCTCATATAGAGACGGGTGACATGTAGCGTGAATTTATTTGTTGGACCCAGAACTTAATGAAATCGTATTTCTTAAGTCTATTCTTTAGAAGGTCATTTTAATGTCAACGAGAATATAGTTTAATCCTATCAATTAAAATTTAGCTTGATATTCAATTAATCAACCTATTTGACCAGTTAACTTATTCCATTAAAATATTATATTTCGATTCCTTCGGTAAACATAGTCTTGCCCTAGTTTAGCATATGTTCAATATTAAATATAGGTAGATTGGCATTCATCTATCTATATCCTCCCATTATTTTTACGATCGTTTCAAAGCTTAATAACGAACGATTTAATCGAATTAAAATATTTAAAATTTAGTGAAAGAGGGATCCAATCATCCTGAACCTCACAACCTTGAGGAGACTCAACAAGTTGATCGGTTCCATGATTGGTAGACTAACTCTTAGTCAATCACATCACATATGACTCCCTATCGTTTTTTTACCCACAGTCACTTATGATCTTGAGGAGACTCAACAAATTAATGACTGGTCTAGTCAAACCCTTGATTTCGTGTCCAGATTTGACTTAGATCGATGCTCGAGAAGACCCGACGTATCGATTTGGGTCAAGTCTAGACTACATCACATGTATGTTGGAGTTTGTTCCTTAAAGATAAACATGGCATAGCTTGAGGAGACTCAACAACTATAATTGTCTTCTTTGAGTTACCAAGCTCCAAAATCAAGGAGGGATACGGATTAATCTTTAATAAGATTTATAACGCATTGACTAGATATAGTCCAGGGTGTCATACAATCATGATTCGCGACATTGCAGTCCAGCGGAACACAGCCAGGGAATTGACTAAGCCAGGATCACTGCCCCTTGGACTAGCAAGGGTTGATCCAGAACTCTTAGCCAATCACATTGACTGGATCATGGTCCATTGAATGAAGCTTGTCACTTTTATATGTGTGACATAGACTAAACAGCTTTTATTAACAACTAATTAATCCTATCAACTAGTTGCATCCTTAAATTTAAAATTTTAGGATTTGTTTAATAACTTTTATTAAGTCCTTATCAACTATAAGGTTCACGTGCTATCCTAATCGTTATTAGGATTTTAATAAATTTTATTAACAACGCTAAAAGCGAAGTCCTTTAATGAAAATTAATAATAACAATTAGAATTAAGAAACATTAAAGGGACTACCCTAATCAGGAATTAGGTCTTGAAGTATTGTTAATATTTTATTAAAACATAGCATGTCATTAAAATTCAAGTAATAAATTTTAATCATTTTTAATGGCTAACCTAAAGATTTGTCTTGTGTTATCAAATAAGGGACAAGAAGAACTAGCCACTAAAATAAAGCTACACTAATTTATCGCATAAAGATAGTGCACAACTATTTAACAATTAAATAGATTAAGTTTATCGCATAAACAATTTTAGCATGCATACATAAATTTAACATTTAAATTTAAAATATGATTTTAAAATATTTTATTTTTATCTCATAAAAACTTGTTTTAAAATCACAAATTTGCATGCTACTTTAAAAAATTTATCGCATAAAAATTTTAACCTTTAAAATCAGTTTTAAAATATCTCATAAAATTAAAACATCATTTTAAAAAACTTTCATGCTTAAAATTTTATCATATAAAATTTTAGGCACTTTAAACTTATCACATAAATTTTAAAAGATTTAAATTTAGTTTAAAAATTATCACATAAATTTTAAAACGTCATTTACACATTTCCATGTTCAAAATTTATCAAATAGAATATTTGAACATCTAAAACATTTTTGAAAATTATCTCATAACGTTAAAAACATTTTTAAAAGCATTTAAAAGCATTTCATAGTTTAATAGAAATCGCAGGCTAGATCGTTACGCAGACCTATGCTTTGATACCACGGAAGGGTTTTCTGGGACCCTTAGGGCACAAAAACTCTATGCCCGTCCTAAGTCGGACGGAACATAAACAGAAAAGCAGCGGAAAAATAAACATGTTAATCTAATTAACATTTAACCCTAAGGTCCAAGACCCTAATCCAAGATCTATGCCGACTTGGGATGGGTCTGACCATCCCAAGAAGGATCTAGCCTACTGCGATTAAATTAAACTTATGCTAATAAACACATATCCGGAATCTCAACCCTGGAGCAGGCGAGATGTTCCGCACCGTCTTCCGAGCCGCTCCCGTCCCACACCGAGCCGCTCCTCGAACCGCTCCCCGAACCGCTCCTCGAACCGCTCCGCATCCCGAGGCGATCAATCCCGTGTCGCCGAGCCAACCACGCGCTGAAGAAAGTTTCACGCGAGTGAAACCTCCACCTAGATTTCGGATCTGAATCCGAACTCCTTTGCGGCTTTGCTAGAGCCCTCTGGAGCAAGGCAGAAATTTATAGTGAGAGGAGAAATATTAATTTAGCTTAGATCCGAGCGTGCTCCAACATTTACGAGAGCCGCTCAGATCTAGAGCTTGGGACGAGTTTTGAGGAGGAGAGCAGACCCCTATTTATATAGGCGACTGACTACTCCCCTTTCTCAAAATCCGATGTGGGACTATTAATTTGAGTTAATCAAAATCAAGTTAGTTTGCACTTCACAAAGTGCAAACTTATGTGAATTTTAACTCACTCACCGTTGAGCTTCATGATTGATACAACATATCAATTCGAAGGGTGTTCAACGGTGAATGCGTAGGAAAAAACGGCTCGTCAATCCGAGTCCGTTTGACCCTTCAAACAATTGTCCAAAGTTAGCCAAAAGTCATGCTTCTCTTAGAAACGTAGCCGTCAAGAAAATCTCAGGTTTCAAAAAAACCTAACCAGAAAATTCGGGCTTGGTGGGCCTCCATTTTTGCTGGTTTCAGCCCAACAGTTTGGGCTGACTTGTTATGGCTATAACTTGTGCATTTGGACTCCGTTTTTGACACGGTTTGAACCTGCGTTTAGAGCAGGACGATCCCGTCATCTAGATAACCTTTTCAATGCATTTATATAATTAAATAGTGCCTTAAACTATTTAAAAAACATTTAATCTCTTTTGCATCAAATGCAAAATTGTCCCTATCTAAGCTTAAATTATCATTTGCATCAAATACAAATGATCCGAGGGCATATTCCTCTACAGGTTGGCCCTGCCCCAGAGGTCTTGAGGGGGGAACGAGCACGTAGCTCGGCCCGTGCCCTTCTCTGGTTTGGGTGGCGAGGGTTGGCCCTGCCCCAGAGGTCTTGAGGGGGAGCGAGCGCGTAGCTCAGCCCATGCCCTTCTCTAGTTTGGGTGGCGAGGGTTGGCCCTGCCCCAGAGGTCTTGAGGGCGGAGTGAGCACGTAGCTCGGCCCGTGCCCTTCTCTGGTTTGGGTGGCGAGGGTTGGCCCTGCCTCAAAGGTCTTGAGGGGGGGAGCGAGCGCGTAGCTCGGCCCGTGCCCTTCTCTGGTTTGGGTGGCGAGGGTTGGCCCTACCCCAGAGGTCTTAGGGGGGAGCGAGCACGTAGATTGGCCCGTGCCCTTCTCTGGTTTGGGTGACGTGGGTTGGCCCTGCCCCAAAGGTCTTGTGTGTTCAAACTGAAATACTCAAGTGGGGACAGCAATGGCTGGAAATGTGCAGAAAGGAAATATTTTATTGAAAAGACTCACAATTACTGATAGTACTTTAGTAAATGCTCCGCGTTCCATGGGTGAGCCAGTTCGCTTCCGTCCAGGGTCGCAAGGATGTACGTAGCCGGCCCGAGGACGTCGACGATCTCGTAGGGTCCCTCCCATTTGGCGGCCAACTTTCCTCGACTGGCAGTCTCGGATTTGAAGGCAGCGTCTCTGAGGACTAAGTCGCTGACCCTGAAGGTCCGCTTCTTCACCCAAGAGTTGTAGTGCCGGGCCATCCTTTGGCTGTGCCGGACGAGGTTCATTGGGGCTCGATCCCTTACTTCGTCCACGAGCTCGAGACTGAGGCCGAGGCCCTCCCTATTGATATCTTCGTCGAAGAACTTCAGCCGAAGTTTCTCCTCTCCGATCTCCATGGGAACGACCGCTTCCAACCCGTACGCCAGCCTAAATGGGCTCTCCCCGGTCGACGCCTTGTAGGTGGTATGATATGACCAGAGAATGTCCGGTAGCTCATCCACCCATGTCCCGAGAGCGACATCGACCTTCTTCTTCAGGGGCTCCGCCATCCCATTGCACTGCGGGTGGGCGACGGATGCAAAATGTCGTGGGGCCGACACACATTACTTCTTCTTCGTCGACAGTGGGCGTCGGCAGACTTTCGACGTAGATCGCCTTTTCGATTTCGGCCACGGAAGAGGATGCCATTTTGGACAGTGCGTCTGCCCAGAGGTTGTTGGAGTAGGGTAAGTGTCTGACCTCGGCCCTTTCGAATTTATGGAGCTCGGCCAGAATGCGCCTAAGGTAGCGCTTCATCGTTTCTTCTCGGGCCTCGAAGCCTCCTTAGATCTGTTGGACGACAAGCCGAGAGTCACTGAGTAGCAACACGTTTGTTCCCCCTACCGTTGTACAAAGCTTCAGCACATTGACAGCGGCCGCATACTCTGTGACGTTATTGGTCGCTGGGAAGTCGAAGCACAGGGCGTACTCTAGCAGGCATCCGTCGGGGGTTTGGATGACGATCCCTGCCCCCGTCTCAGATCCTATCGCCGAGCCGTCGACGTGAACGGTCCACAACTTGTCTGCGTCCTCCTTGGTAGGCTCAGAGGGTCCCGCCACCTCCATTGCTTGCGGGGATGTGGTTGGGGACGGATTGCCCGGCCGGTTCATCGGGAGGTCCTCGATAGTGCATTCCACCACGAAGTCTGCAAGCGCCTGGCCTTTGATTGTCGTCTGGGCCTTGTATGTTATGTCAAACTCGCTGAGCTCGACACTCCAGTTGAGCATCCTGCCCGACTGTTCCAACCTCTTCAGGTTCTTCTCGAGGGGCAGGCTGGTGTGGACGGTGACGGGATGGGCCTGGAAGTACGGCCGGAGCTTCCTCGCGGTTGTGATCCGACAGTAGGCAGCCTTCTCGATGGGGCTGTAGCGGGTTTTCGCCTCTCGGTGAATCCGACTCGCGTAGTATACCGACCGTTGCACGCCTCCTTCCTCTTTGATTAAGACCGAACGGACGCCTCTTCACTGGTCGCCAGGTACAACCCTAGCTGCTCTCCTTCTTCTGGCTTGGCGAACAACGGCGGGCTCTGCAGGTAGGCCCTAAGCTCTGCGAATGCTCGGACGCAGTCGTCGTCCTACGGGATCACCCTCCTCTTGTCCTTTGCCTCACCGAAGGCCGTGCACAAGACTTTGAAGAAGGGGAGAGACCTCTCCGCGGATTTTGACAAAAATCGCCCCAGAGCCGTGATGCGGCCATTCAGTCACTGCAAGTCTCAGATTGTACGTGACTCCGCCATATTGACGAGGGCTGATACTTTGTCGGGGTTCGCCTCGATCCCCGCCTGGTTATCATGAAGCAAGGAATTTTCCTGACTGCACGTCGAAGATGCATTTCGCCGGGTTTAGCCTCAGGCCATATTGGCGCACTTTATGGAACGTCTCCCGTAGGTCGGCGAGGTGGTCCGAGGCTCTTTTGCTTTTCACTAACATGTCGTCGATGTAGACCTCCAGGTTTCGCCCGACCTGTGAGCCAAATATCCTATCCACCATCCGTTGGTACGTTGCCCCGGTGTTCTTCAGTCCGAATGGCATCTTTGTGTAACAGTAGGTGCCACCATCGGTGATGAAGGACGTTTTCTCCTCGTCCTCTTTTGCCATCGGGATCTGGTTGTAGCCCGAAAAGGCGTCCATGAAGCTCAGCAACTCGTACCCGGATGCCTGGTCGACTAAGTGGTCGATCCTCAGGAGGGGGAAGCTGTCCTTCGGACACACCTTGTTGAGGTCTGTGAAGTCGATGCACATGCGTCACTTTCCGTTGGCCTTCTTCACCAGGACAACGTTGGCTAGCCAGTCCAGATAGTCCACCGGCCTGATAAACTTGGCCTGGAGAAGCCGCTCCACTTCTTCGGCTGCCCTCTTCTTCTCTCCCCCGACGCTCCTCTTCTTCTGCCGGACCGGTCGAGACCCCGGGTCCGCATTCAACTTATGGAAGATTACCGTCGGGTCGATCCCTGACATGTCCGTGGGTGACCAGGCGAATATGTCCACGTTTTCCCGAAGGAAGCAGATGAGGGCCGCCCTCAGAGTGACCGGGAGTTTCGTACCGATGGAGACAGTCTTGCCCTCCTTCGCGGTCACGGGGATCACCTCGACTTCTTCTGCGGGGGTTGGCCACTGGTCACAGAAGTCCTCCCTTTCGTCAAGGAGGTCGATCGACAGGGTCTGCTCTGGGCCCTTGTGCTTGGTCGACGCCACGTAGTAGCTCCGAGACAGCTTCTGGTTCCCCCGCACGAGTCCCACCCCTCGCAGAGTTTGGAATTTCACCATCTGGTGGATACGCTGGGGAGCGCCTCAACGGCTGTCATGTATGGCCGCCCGATGATCCTGTTGTACGTCGACACAACGTCGACGACAACGAATTGTGTCATGTGAGTGACGACCCTTGGTTCCTCCCCAAGCAACACCGGCAGGGTGATCACCCCCACAATGGGGACCGAGTGACCAGTGAAACCGACGATGGGCCCCGAGCAGGGCTTTAAGTCTGCCTGCTTCAGCCCCATCTTTTCTACAGTCGACATAAACAGGATGTCGCAAGAGCTGCCCGTATCAATCAGTAGCCAGCCGATGATGGCCGTCCTGATTTGTGCTTCGATGACGATGGCGTCGTCATGCGGAAGCTTGACTCCTTCCAGGTCCTCGTCGGTAAAGGTGATGGGGGGCCGCGCCACTCTTCTTCGCTTTGACTCGCTACTGAGGCCCACTGCCATCACCTGTTGGGCGTACATCTTCTTGCTTGACAAGGACGAGCCCCCATAGGATGGTCCGCCACAAATCACATCATGCGCATGACCGGCTTTGTTTGGCGGGGATCTTCCCGCTCATCCTGTGGTGGAGGATCTGCTCCTTGTGCCCTTAGCGGGGTTCTTTCTTCTCGGATCATTCTTCTGCCCTCGACGAAGCCCCCGAGGTGACCCCCATGGATCAACCGCTCGACCTCCCTCTTGAGGGTGAAGCAATCGTTGGTGTCATGGCCGTGGTCCTGGTGATATCGGAAATATTTCCGTAGATCTCGCCATGCCGGGTCCGATCTCATTCCCCTGGGCGGCTCTGGCAGCAGTCCGGCTCTGGTTTCCGCGACCAACACTTCTATCACGGGGGCGTTGAGTTGGATGTACTGGGCCCGCGGGGGCCCCTCAAGCCTTGGGACCGATCGGGGGGGTTCACGGGCCGGAGCTAATTCTCGCGTCGGGCCTGGGCGGTCTTGCGGGTGACGCCCAGTGAGATCGCGGTTTGGTCGGGCCGGCTGGCCGCGGCCTCGGGGCCCCTCTTCTTGCCTCGGCCCGAGATAGGGCCGGGGTTCGCCCAGGGGGAACTGGTCGGTGCGATCGGTTCCTTTACGCCGAGGGTCTCCTCAGTCAGCGCGTATCTCTCCGCCTGCATGACTAACGCGTCGTAGTCGGCCGGCGGGTCCCGGAGCAAGGATTTGCGGAGGCTCCGATTCCGTAGTCCGATCTTGAAGGCTAGCATGAGCACTTCATCTCCACATGCTACCACCACCCGCCTCTCATCCTGGAAGTGGCACAGGTATCTCCCAGTCGTCTCCCCTTCCCCTTGGATGATCGTGCTGAGGTAGTCCAAGGGCTTTTTCTTTACGTGCCCAGCCCGGAACTCTTGGCAGAACTTGTGGGATAGTTCACCGAAGCTCCCAATGGATCTCGCCGACAAGCCATAGTACCATTCCAATGCCATGTCCTTCAGGCTCTGCAAGAAATGTCGGCATAGGAACACGTCATCCACGTTTTGTGACTCCATCGCCCCCCGGTACTGTCGTAAGTGGGAGAGAGGGTCGCCTCTTCCGCCGTAGGTGGCCAGATGGGGGGCCTTGAACCTCACGGGTCTCGGGGCGGACGTGATCCATGGTGCCAACGGCGTGGCCTCCTCGGGGTAGGCGGGGTGCTCTGGCGCGTGCTGTCACGCCCCGCTTCCCATTATACTTGGGAGCGAGGACGCGAACTGGCCCGCTTGGGCTGGAGCGATGAAGCTCCAACCCAACAAGCGTCTGTGTATGACTGCTTGGCAGGTTCTTGCTTGCGAACAATCGAAACAACAGAGTGATGTCATCATTATACTTTAACTTTTCCAGATTACATGTACAAAAAAGAATTAAAGGCCTAGCATGGCCATTACAAACAGTTACAAAGGATTTAAAGTACACCTGAATGAAATACAACAACAAATAGTAAACTTCTAGCAAGATACGATGTGTCTGTCGTCTTCAGTAGTGGATCTCATGCTCCTGATAATCCTTGGTCACCTTCTTCAATCTCCAAGTGAACTTCACTGTGAACTCTGCTCAAAACCTAACGTATATTTCATAGACAAGGAAATATACGTCAGCGAGGGTCGCTCGGCAAGATTTAAAAACATTAGTAATAAAATGACCCTCGGCAAGATTTAATATAATACACAAAGTTTTAAGGGGAGAGACACGTTATGATTCCAATAAGATGTTACATAGCAGCATAAGGAAGCATGTGAGCATAACGACGTGTAGTGTGCAAAGCAGTGAACATGAGTAGTGTAGTGTGTACAGTAATGAGTATAACAAGCATAGTGTGTACAATAAAAGTAGTGACAGTGTAGTGCATAAAGTAACAAGTGGCAAACATGGCTTTTGCAATGCACAAAGTACAGGCACGGCTTTTGCGATGTACAAAGTAAAACGTGATATGAACTTAGTCAACGGTTTATACAATCACGATAGTAGCTGAAATAAACAAGAGTGACAACCTGTACTTAATCTAGTGTCAAGCCCAGTGTCCGAGGGGGAGATGACCAGCATTACACCCAAGTCAACGGGAGCTACTCGTGACTCTCTACTCACCGACCCGGCCAGGTGTCGGTCAAGTTCACCACTAGAGCGTAATCCAGCTTTCCAGCCTCTACTACACTAGACTACCCCACCCAAAGTATCCAAAAGCCAACCCGTAGTTCCATGTTTGCCGTATGGCAAACATTCCGTAAATGCCCGTAGGCCCATATCTGTATTGCCCGAAGGCCCAATAGTCCGTAATTGCCCGAAGGCCCAATATCTGTAATTTGCCCGAAGGCACAAAGTTCTGTAATTGTCTGAAGACCAAATATTCCATAAAATGGCCGAAGGCCTATTACCACGTTTCATTAGGGTGCACATCAAAAAGTAAATGGAATGACGAGGGAAGATAGCATTTCGTGTATAATGGTCAAGGGACTAAACAAACCAGCACATCAATGATATCCATTAAAACCATTTCGATTATAAAAGTTGTTATTTGACGTTACTGCGATGTACGTTATTTTAGAAAGTTTGAATACGATAAAAATACCTGCGTCTCTGAAAAGTTTGTAGAAAGTAATTTTACTTGCAATAGTAAATACTTGCCTGAAGCGTTTTGGGTGCACACGCGTTCGCAACGAGAGGTGCGAGATAATCTGCGAAGTCGGATTCGATATCAAGCCAAAATTTCTTAACTAAGAAAATAATTATAAATTAAACATCACTTATATTATAACAGTAGTACAAGTTATATAAACTAATTATATCAAGTTATAAACTAACCTTTTAGGCTAACAAATGTAATAAGTCGGTATATGAAAACTAGGCATGTAATATGTGAAGCTAGAGTATAATAAACAGGTTACTGTTCATATACATATAACCAAGGTTATAAAAGGACTAACATATAACTTACTTACTGCTAACTTATACTACTAATATTATTAAGATTTTAATAACAATTAACTTCCTATAAACATTCCCAAGCTACTGTTAATCACATTCACATAAATGTATATTAACTTATTCATTTTAAAACAATGTATACTAACATTTTAATCTTTTTTTATACAGATAGTATTAGTAGTCCTCGTTTTACATGCAAGTGGTATCTTGTCATATTAATATAACGTTATTATTAATACTAGCATGATAAACTGAACTGAATCCATTATTAACAATTATAAGAGAAAGCTCTGGCAAGGCATGCACTAACCTACGTGCTGTCAGGGACGTGCGGCGAATGGTCGAGGTTGCCGTGCGGTGAGGAAGGCGCAGCGTCGGAGGCGGCTTCGGAGGAGAGCGAGGTGGAGACGCCTGTAGTCACTGGAGATAGTGACGAACGGTGTGCTGGGCGTGGCGGGCTCCTTGGGGCGAGCGGGCTCGAACGGACGGCGAAATGGTGGCGTGGCGGCTTGCTGCTGTCGTTGCTGCGGTTCTCGAAGCGGCAGGAGGCGCGATGAGGTTTGGTGGAGGGCGTCGTTGCTGCGGAGGATGGCGGAGTTGTCGAGGCAAGGTGGGTCGAGGCTGTCGGAAAAGACGCCGGGGAGGAAGGCGCTCGGCATTGAGGTGGCTGAGTAGGGGACACCGGAGGAGCTTGTCGTCGGTGATGTGTCGTGAAGGGGAGGACAGGGGAGATGGCGGTTCAGGCGGAGGTGGGAACAGGGGAGGCCGCCGGCTGCGCTCTGGGCAGAAAGCGGGAGGCAGGTTTCGACTGAAGCGAACAGGGCAGCTCCGAGCGGTGGCGCTGGGGATCTCACAGTCGATGCCGATGCGATGAGGAGGCCGGTGTCGTTTCGCTGGTCGGAGGCGGAGGAGAAGTGGCCGCTGCGGGGTCGCCGGCGTGACCGGTGCTCGGAGGCAAAGAGAGGGCGGAGCGATGTCGGAGCTCTGCGGGTGGGTTGCCGAAGGTCGGATCCCCGGAGATTCGGGTGCCTGAGCGTGGAGAAGTCCGGAGGGAGGAAGGGGGGTCGGTTCACTGCGCTTGGTGGCTTCGTGTGGGGTGGCTGCTGATGGTATAGGGGAAAGCAAAAAAAGAAGGCCTGTGGTTTAAATAATAGGAGGTAGGGAGCTGGTATCCTAGGGTTTTATTATATAAAAAGGGTAGGATGATTTAGCCTAGGTTCTTATTATATAAGATTAGGATGAGGGTAGCATGTGAGGTGAGGTGAGCTGGGCTTTGGGTTTTCAAATGTTTTCCTCTTCCATTTTTTTTATCTTTTGAGTTGTGTGCTGTGTCTTTTGGGTTGTGTGCGTGAGTCAAGAAATAGTTTTGGCATGTCTCCAAACAAAAGGGCTAGAGTTTAAATCAGGAAAGGATTTTGTTTTTAATGAATTTGATTAGGGGAATTTAGAGCTAATTAAGTATAGGTTTAAATAGGAAAGCTTTTGAAAATAGGTTTTATTAGGAGTTAATCAATAGGTTTTAATATGAACTAAATAGGAAAGTTTTTCAAATGTTTTAAAAAAATTGAAATTCGAATTTGAATTTGAAATGAAAATTAAAACAGATTTTAAGAAGAGGCCTTTAAAAATAATAATGGGTTATAATAGGAAGTGGATTTGAAATTTGAATTTTGAGTTAGGAAAAGTTAAACTAATTTTTAGGGAGAGAAATTTTAAAATATTAATTAGAAAGAATAATAATAAGTATGAAGAAAAATGGGAATGGGTACGGGTACGCGTACGGGGACAGAAACGTCGTACACGGATACGGAAAAAGAAAATAATACACGAGAGAATACTGATATGACGTAACGACAAAACTGGTCGTTACACGTGCCCTCTTCACCATTCTGTGGTTTGGCTTCGGTCGCGCCTCGGCTGCCGGCGATGGTCTTGCCCCGGGGAATAGCGAAAAGGTCGCCTGGGGGGACTCCTTCCGCGGGTAGAGGATTTGGCGAGCGGAGGGCTACGGTCGTCCCAGTATTTCCGTCCTCCAGCCGTCTCCTCCGGGACCTCCCTCCGCTCCCGATTCTCCCTCAGGAGCCTTTTGCGCTCGGCGGCGAGGAAGCGGAGTTGTCGACGAATGGATTCTTTGTCCAAACGATTTGGGGAGAGATGCCAGTGGGGTGGACTTCACCCTCGAGGGGGAGGACCGGCGAGCGGCGGGTCGCGCCCGTCCTGGGGTCACCGGCCCGTTGCCGACACCATAGGAATCTCTTAGTCCTCTTCATTCTTTCTCCGAAGCCTTTCGTGTTCCGCAATAATGAAGCGGAGTCAGTGTCGGGCCGTCTCGTCATCTATGAGGGCCTGCTAGGCGGCCTCGGCCGCTTCACCCAAATGCATTTGCACGGCGACGGCCGCCTCCCGGCGCCTCCACAGCCGCGCGATCTCCATTTCTTCCTCCAAGAGTTTTCCGTTGGGCTGCAATCTCCTTGGCGAGCCCCTGGTCTCCTCCCATCTCCTCGAACTGAGGGTGAAGGTTTCGTCTTATGTTCGGGGGTTCAGAGGGGCCGGGAGGTGCTTCTGTCCCTGTTATCGCGAGACCCACCCTCACCTTAGTGAAGGCCTCGAAGCTCTGTTGTACCATGCGGGCCGAGGCCTGGACTGTCTCAACCTCTACCCCAGGGGGTGGGTCAGTCGTAGGAGTCACTGGTTGAGAGAGTGGTTCTTGATCCATAGGATCCTTACCGTGGTCAGGGTTTCGGGTGATTGGTATGAGGTCTGACATTGGTGTGACCCTTCGTTCCCACAGACGGCGCTAATTGTTGCGGGGTAGAACTCGCGTACAATGAATTTGTATTATGGGGAACCAAGGGCACGATGGTTATGCTAGGGACGGGATTAGGGTAGGCTATTTGACAGGTGATTGGAGGGATGATGAGGCTAAACTTGCTGCTGAAGCCGACCATGGTGTCGAATCTGGTAGGATGTAGGGACGGGGCCGAGCTGCCTAGGTTGCGGGCGAGCGCGACCGGTGAAGACGAGCTAACCTGTGCAAGGAGCAACTCGTCAGAAAGGCCGGGTTGGGTTCCAACCCTTAGCCTCTCTGATGCCTAAGTCAATAATAGGACTTAAAGCGGGGGCCAGGCACGCAGGTCAGACTGAGGGTGAGTCGACCGTACGTGACGAGCTATGGGTGGAAGATCAAAGATATGGACGACCTTTGCTCTTGTGTGTGAGTAATGAGAGTAAAATTTCCAACCTCTTTACCGTAAGAAGTGAATGGGTATTTATACCTGTCGGAGGTGGTTAGGTGGGGCTGACCTGGCATGCTGACTTGGCGTGCTGAGCTGGCCATGTTGTCAGCGGAAACTTCGAACGAGGATGTCAGGGACAGGAGTGTCGGCCATGCTTTTGTCAGATGGCACAACGTCCAGGGACGCTTTTGTCATGGTGTCAGGGTCGAAAGTATTAAGTATCAGGGGGCGCAGCAGCCAGGGGGTGCTTTTCCAGACGGTCGGGCGGCGTTACTGTCAGTAGCATCCTTTGTACTAGGTTGTTTGTCGCATTCGATGTGCTAGAGAGACGTTGGTGCGCGTCTAAGATGTGGCGCTACCGATGGGGTCGCCGGATAGCCCTGGCGATGGAAGGAGTGCGGCTCAGGGCCGCCAGGTCGCCCGGTCTCTAGGGCGCCTTGATGGCGTCCGAGGTACGGTGCTACCGACCCGAATCTACGAGGAGTGCGGCTCTACCATCGACCATAGTAGGGTGCGCCCTTCCCTCGGCCACGTCATGCTCCGGGGTAGTTTGGTGCTCTGCCGCGGGTGAGCTAAACGCAGTCTCTAGAGCCGCGAGATTGGCACCCTAGCGTGGGGCCTGTCAACCTTTGTGATGGAGGAGCGATGGAGGTGGGGAGCTTGATGATAGGGGATAGAAAGTCGGGCTATCACGATCTTTAGGTCGTAACAACAGTAATGTGGATCTAGATGTTTGAAGTTATGGGATTAGCAATCATTATGTGTAGATATGAGAGTTGTAGGCATAAATGTATATAGATATTATTACTATTAGTATAAGAGATTCCGAGGGCGGAATCATTTCTAAGGTGGGTAGAATGTAACGGTCGCTTTCCGGTCGTTCGTATTTTCTAAGTGCACGTACTTTTTCGTGCACGTATTTTATTTGGCTCTTTCTTGGTTTCAGTATATACGATGTGATATGCCGTTGTGACCGTATCGAAGTGTAGAATTTTATAGTAATTTTTGGGAACGTCATTTCACGGCTCGTTTTCTCACAAAACAGCTTTGAATGGAAGGGCGTGTTGGTCTTTTGGCCTCAATACTCAGTTCCTGATTTTACAATAATTTTGGGTAGGTGTAGCACATAATCAGGCCCCGTAGCCCCGTACTTCTCATCTCCACGATCGTCCCGGTATTTTCGGATTATTTTTCCAATGCCCGTAGTGGAAGATATCCCCCAATCAATTTGCAACCGTTGATTAGCCTCTAATCAATTCAAAACTCAAATCCTAATCAAATCTCATACGTATCATGGGAAATATTGTTGTGTCTACCCTCACCCAACTTTACCCTACTTCGTACCCCTCCTCTCACATATCCTCTCTCCTAGTCACCTAAGTACACTCTTTTTAGATCCAAATAGCATTTCTCTTCCCTTTTTAAAACAAACCCAACACAAACCTAGGCAACTCACGCACACACCCAAAACCAGCCGCCCCCTCCCTTGCGCCTGTCCTCCCCTCGTCGCCGGTGGACCTCCAGCCTCCCTCCAACCTCCGGCCATCTTCCTCCTCCCATCTCTCTCCTCTCCCCTCTCTCTTTCCCCTAAAAACCCCAAGAAAACACCGCCCAAAGTCCAGATCTGTGCACCTCGCCGGAAAATGGCCGCCGCCGTCGCTCCGGCCACCCCTTCCAGTGACCACCACCCCCGATCAACTACTCTCTGACCCCCCCGATCATCTCCAACTCTCCTTACCGCTTTTTCACGTCTCGATCTCCTCAAAAACCCCATGGAACTCAGATCTAGCCGCTATTTTTGACAGTGTGCGCACCGCCGCTTCAAACTCACACCCACCGGTCATCCGGCCACCTACAATGACCACCCTATCACCGTTGGACTCCTATCGAATCCCCTTACCAACTGCAATTTCCCTCACACTCATATCTCGTCTGTAGCTCCGTGAAACCTCGTCGGAACACGCCGTATCGGCTGTTTTTGATAGATCTAGAAGCTGAACTTCAACGCCGGCTCACGACCACCTCCGACCACCCCCAGTGACAACTCCACCGCCGTTGGCTTCGTCTTGAAGTCTTTTAGCTTCTGTAACTTTCTGTTGTCGCTGTTCATCGCTGGATTTCCACTGAGACGCACGACAACAAACGTTGCGTGAATCTGTCCTATCTGGCTTCTCATGGCCACCCACTGCCGTACGCTCATGCCGTCGGCCACCCACCGGGCCGAGCATCTTCCATTGATCCTACCTCATCTACCAACAGCCTCTTGGACCCTCGAAGTACACGTGCATCGTCGTGCACACGTGTTTTTACCCGACGTCGTCGCCGTCGTGAAGATCCGTTGCGCTACCCGCAACGGAAAGGAGATCGTAGCTAGCTCGCTGTTTTCATGCCATCACCTCAATGTCCAGAGATACCTTGCTATGCTACCCGCAGCCGAGGAGTTACAGACGACGCCAACGCTTTGCCGTTCAGACCCGACTTCCGCTCGTTGAACGACGTCACGAGGTTCATTCTCCTAACGAGTAGTAAAACCCATACTGTAGCTCATCAAAACCTAATCTAAAATTGGTCAACGTGAACTAAAGTTATTTTCTGCATCTTTAAAATGTTGTCCACCGTAGGAAAAGATCGACGAACGGACTAATTTTTTGTGCACATAGGGTAGACGTCGATCTAGACTGAACAAATCATCAAAAAGACGTGACTTTTGACTGTTAAGGTAGTCCCGCCAAATTTAGAAACAAACCATAATATGATTGACAAAAAGTGCGTTCTGACATCGTCGTGATCCTGTTTCAGACGGACCATCGCCGACGCGACACTTCGACAGGACGCTCCGGACAAACGACATACTCGCCATCGCAGGCAAGTGTACTCAATTGCACTGTCGGTCGTGTTTAGGCCATAGACTCTTAGAACTGTTAAAACGTAAGCAAAGAGAACCGGACGTGAAATGATAGCGTCCGAGACCCCCCTTGACAGCTTAGACTTGACGACGAAGTCTAAGCACAACAACAACAACAACTGACACCTTAGGGTTATTCTGTGTGTGCGTGCGTGTGGACACCCTAGAATGAACCTTCCCTCAACTCTGTCATGTCATGTCACGAAAGCTTACGGGCGTTTCAGGTGCCCTTCATGCAAGGGTGATCTCTGGTTGTCTTGTCTTGAGCACTTTGGGTGGAGAAAGGTTGAGCGTTCCCTTGGCTTGGCGGGTTTGGCCACCCACAAACCGAAAGGCATGAATCTCTCTTGTCATGCTCAGTCTTGTCTTGTTCCCGTGCACAAGGTTGAGCGTTCCCTCGGTTGAGAAGGTGCTGGCCGCCTTCTAACCGAAAGGTGTGAACCTTAGTGACACACTCCTCAGTCTTGTCTTGTCCCGTGCACAAGGTTGAGCGTTCCCTCGGTTGAGAAGGTGCTGGCCGCCTTCTAACCGAAAGGCATGAACCGAAGTGACACACTCCTCAGTCTTGTCTTGTCCCGTGCACAAGGTTGAGCGTTCCCTTGGTACAGACCAAAAGGCGTGAACCTTAGTGACACACTTCTTGTTTTGTCTTGTCTTGTCTTGTCTTGTCTTGTCCCGATTAGGTTAGTCCCGCAGTCGGTAGCACACACTACAGCTACAGCATGTCGTGTTTACTTTTCCTGCACCATTTTACTTTCTTTAACTACCATGTTATAACCTCAGCATGTTAATCAACCAGTAAATCATTGTTTTAAATTATAGTACACTTGAATTAGAGTCTAACCCTTTCTTATAGACTTTACCTGACGTACAGTTCCTTTTCTCTTGGGTGCTGTACGTCAGGTGTCGAGCTGGAGTTTGTGGACGAGGCAGACTTACCGGAGTACGTGGAGCCCGAGGACGTCGACCCGGAGTACGTACCTGACGAGGACCAGTCCTAGAGGTCCCTCACCGTTGCAGTTCAGAGTTTTTCCTGCTTTCTAGTTCGGGTGCGTAGCACCGTTTACTTCTGCCTAGGTTGGGTGCTTGCACCAGTAGTGTACTTTCTGTGTTGTTGCCATGCTGGCCATTACTTCCTTTATTAGACTTTTGTACTTCTGGATATCTTGATGGAATAAAATGAATGCACTTCCTTTCAGTACTTTCTGTTGTTACGAATTTTATAAATGCAAGAACCTGGAATCTTTTAAAATGGTACCCCTACAGATGCGTATTGGGTCCGAGCTTCACAGCTCCGGCCCAAGCGGGCCTTAGTCACGCTTCGCCTCTGTAGTTTTGGGAAGCGGGGCGTGACAACAGTCGAGTGTTTTTGAGACAGGCGACTGTAAAATGTTCAGCAGTCGACTGTTATAGACAAGACATGCACAATCTAGATTGAAATGAATTGGAGTCAAAGGAAGCTTGATCTAATGACATCCTAAGACAGAAATAAAGATGTGTGTGCGCTCCAACAATGTTCTACTTCTAAGCTACATACTAGAAGAGAAATAGGAAAGTTACATTTGACGAACTCTCTCTTCTATCCAGTGCATGAGCTTGAAGTCTTCTAGGAGCTTAAATCACCATCTACGATCATCTAATCCATTTCATTTACCTTCAATGATCTTTGAGTGTCATCCATTGCAAGTAGATTTTCATAATAAGCTTATGCAATGGATTAACTACAAAATAGGGGATTAGTCACAAGTATTTATGTTTGCTCATCATTAACACCAAGTAGGGAGAAGTCCAATACTCAACATTCTTCCCCTTTTTGATGATGACAAACAAACATAAACAAAAAGATAAATAATTGTGCTTAACAAAAACTTACTCCCCTACATAGATGCCAATCAAGTTAGTCAAGAAATATTAGGGTATCTATATATCAATTGAAGCAAATGAGTAAGATATGCATGAGTGAAATGAAATCATGAAATCTAGGATTTAAAATCCATATTCATTGTATCTTACTCCCCCTGAATCTAAGGCAACTTCAATCTTAGTTTCAAGTGTTATTAGTATAAACTTAGCACATTCATTATGAATCTATATGTTTATTTCTCCCCCCTATGGCATTATCCAAAAGGTGGGAGTAAAAATAACAACAATCGTGCTAAATAAAAACTATCAACAATCAGAGAATTTAAGGATATATAAAACTAAAACTCATAAAACCACATCATAAACTTACGTGAATTGAGGAATGGAAGTCCAATATCAACATTTGAGATACACGAAGAAAAGCATATTGTCTCATATTACATCACATGGAGAATATAACTTATATGGAGACAATATCTCAAAAATTCACACAGATACGATAAGCAATTATACAATGTGTGAAAGATAAGAAGAAACTGCAACATCATGTATGTATGTATGTATGTATGTATATGTGTGTGTGTATTTTTTTTACGATTGAAAGTTAGTCTTTACTAATATCAAAATATGTACATGGTCTAAATACAAGTAATCAATATTGATAATAATAAGTGAGGGGAGAGGACACAAGCGTCGTGACCCTCAACAGATTAGAATCAACTATTTATACATGTCAGACCCACAACATCAAGCTATAATACATTAGAAAAAACAATGCTAAATAATGCTAAATAAACACCCAAAGGGAGGTAGTCATCCAGTTAGTAGACCCCAATTTGCAAAAGGTGTGGTATCTAGGACCTCTTCAGTATCCAATCCGCACAGAGCAATCTTAACATCCGATGCGATTTCCTCAAATAACGCCGTTTTTGTAGTAACATTTCCTTCGAAAATACATTTATTTCGCTGCTTCCAAATGTGCCACACCATTGAAGACACAACAGTTTTGGCCAAAACACTTTCCGGACTCTTTTTCTTGTAACTGGAAAGCATCAGGTCGCACACTCCAGTAATAGAGGCCGGCGCTGTACCTGAGCAACCAAGCTTGAGCAAACTTCTAGTTAAGATGTAATTAGTGAAGTCACATTCAAAGTAGAGATGGGCTGAACTCTCGTCAATATTTTTGTCACACAGGACGCAAGCAAAATCATTCCCAATTCCCCATTGCCGAAGCCGGTCTTTAGTGGGCATCCTGCCTCGCAGCACCCTAAGCAACACCAAGGAGAACTTCGGGACATTATGATCGAACCAAATAGAATCAAAGTAGGGGAACGCCGGCCCTGCCACCCGAGTCCCTTCCCAAGCCTCACGCAAGGAGAATTTCCACCCAGCGATCCAATTCCAGCCATCATGTCCATTACACAGGCTGATATTTAGAAAGGGATCACCAATTCCTTGAATAGCCGGTACATTAGCCCAACCACTTGACGTCCAGAAATCACCCACATTCATCATTTCGGTTCCAGGTAAAGGCTCTTGGATAAGATAAAGGGGTCCCCTTGGGTGCCAGTTATCGTACCAGAACAATGTAGACTTACCATCCTTTATTGACCGTTTAATAAGTTGTTGCGATATATGACGGCACTTAAGAATGAACTTCCATGACCCAGAGTTAGTGGGGGTTGGTTTTGCTGAGAAAAACCCATTATCCACCGCTTTATAATGCCTTCTCATGTATTGGCTCCAGATACCCTTATTAGAGAGTACTCTCCAAGTGAGGCGAACCCCAGATGCAACATTCAGGTCCGAAAGAAGCCTCAAACCCACACACCCCTCCTTCTTAGGGGTACACATGTCTTTCCAAGCCCAGCTAGTCATCTTCCCCCAGATGAATTTCCTACAAGCAGAGTTAATAGCTCTAATAACAGAAGGAGAGAAGCAGTAAGCCTACATCCAGAAAGCAACCATACCGTATATGACAGAGCAAACCAATTCAATTTTCCCAGAGATAGACAGAAGAGTGGATGACCAACCAAGAAGCCTCTTCTTACATTTATCAACAAGCCGAGAGAACAGAGAGGCTTTGGGATAGATAGAAGATAGGGGGAGCCCCAGATAAGTTGTAAAGGAAGATACCATTTTGATGTCAAGAATCTGAGCTAAACTTTGCGCATTACGAACCCCCTTGCTGAAAATAGCTGAGCTCTTATCCCAATTAATTTGTAGACCAGATAGGTGGAAAAAACTGTCTAGCAGATTCTTAAGACCGTGAAAAGAGTGAGAAATAGCTCGGCAAAATACCAGAAGGTCATCGGCAAATAATAGATGAGATATAGAACATGTTCTCCTCATTGGATGTATGGCACGTGTGGGTTCAGACATAGCCATGAGGAGTGAGAAGGCTTCCATGACAAGCACAAACAAGTATGGTGAAAGAGGGTCTCCCTGGCACAAACCTCTGTTAGAACCGAAATACCCTTCAGGCGAACCATCAACCAGAACAGAGAACACTGGGGTACATATACATTGGAATATCCAATTAATGAAAGTGTGCTTGAATCCCATCTGATGAAGTAAGAAAATAATGAACGACCTATTGACACTGTCAAATGCCTTGCGCAGATCAAGTTTAATACATGTTCTGGCCCCCATAGGTTTGCTGAAGTCACGAATTTGTTCATGAGCAAGAAGTGTGCAATCTGCCAGCAACCTATCATTCAAAAAAGCAGCCTGATTTGGTGAGATAAGAGCTGAGATAACTTGTTTCAGTCTATTATAAAGAACCTTGCTGATAATTTTGTAAAGGACATTGCAGCAAGCAATTGGTCTATAATCCCCCAGACCCAAAGCCCTAGCATTCTTGGGCACCAGTGTCAAAAAAGCATGATTAACAGAGGTAGGCATACTACCTGTTATGAAGAAATTTGAGACGCCAGCAATAACGTCATCCCCTACTATGTCCCAATTGTGCTGAAAAAAACGTTAAAACCATCAGGGCCTGGCGCTTTATCCATATCAATCTGGAAGGTGGCACATCTGATTTCTACCGGGGTAACAGGATGATCCAACCAGGTTGCCGCAGCATCAGTAAGTTTCCTCTTAGGAATAACATTGGGGAAAACATCCCAGTAATCATTTTGGTGGTATAAATTTTGGTAGTAGAGCGGGGCCTCTTTGCGAAGAGAGTCAATATCGGAATACCGATTCCCATCAGACGCTATAAGATGACGCACAGTATTGTAACAATGCCGGGCTTTCAACATTGTATAAAAAAATTTGGAATTCCGATCCCCGAGAGTTAGCCAATTTTGCCTACTCTTTTGCATCAAGTCCTCTTCTTCAATTTTCATAGCCTTTCCCAGCTCTTGAGTAGCCAAAATTTCATGTCTTTGAAGTTCAGAATCCTAATTCAACTTCAGATTAGATTGGATGCGAAAAAGCTTGGCTCGGCAAGAATAAACAGCCAACTCTTTAACCTTTGAAGCCGCCCATTCCTTTAAGTAATATTTCAGTGTTCTCATTTGATTATGAAGCCTACTCAGGTCAAAAAATTTATAATTCCCACCCCAATTATTGCTAACCATGTCTTTAAAACCTGGGAGAGAAGTCCATGAGTTATAGAATTTGAATGGTTTGGGTTTAGAGATGACCTTTGGGAGTAGGAATACAAGCATTGCAGCATGATCACTAGTAGCAGCTGGAAGATACTCATAGTAGGAGTACGTCATTTGATTGAGCCAATTTGAGTTGTATAGGACACGGTCAAGCCTAGCTGAAATACGCAATCCCCCAACACGTTTGTTACTCCAACTTAAACTGCAGCCCGTACTTTTCAGATCCAGAAGTTGACAAGTTCCAATACAAGAATTAAAATCATCCAATGCCGCAACATCTACCATCCTACCTCCAATCTTCTCATTAGCATTCCTGACACAGTTAAAATCACCTCCTACCAACCAAGGCACATGTTTGAACAAATTTGAATCCTCCAGCAGACTCTTCCAGAGGCCGAGTCTAGTAATTGCTAGGTTGAAACCATAAATGGCAGTTAGGCCCATGACAAAACCAGCGGAGTTCTTGAATATAGCCGATAAATGCTGGTCGGAGGCATTAATAGGTGTGAAACACCAAATCTCGGTGTTGTAGTAAATTACAATACGTCCACCCTTGTGCAAATCTCTATTATCAATACACTTCCATTCTTTTTCGAAGCACCGATTTAGACGGCTGGAATTACTTGACTCAACCTTCGTTTCAAGCAAGCAGACAATGGTTGGATTTAACTTACGCACAGTGCTCATCAAATCTGAACATCTTATTGTATTATTCAGGCCTCTTGTATTCCAAAAGAAAACAGACATTAATAAATTACTGGGGGTTGGGGTTGGAACCTGCGGACTGTGCTACTCTACTGCTGCGACGCATAGAGGATGGGGCCTGGTTTCGTGCTTTGCTCAATTCCAGATGCAGTTTTTCCCATTCAGGGTTCGGGAAAGTTGGACATTCTGGGCAATCAGGAATATTTTGAACAGGCATTCTTTAGTTTATTGAAGGACCCTCTGGGAAGTCTGAACATGTGCCTTTATGAGTTGAGATCACTGGATGCTTTAGCCCCTTATTGCAGTGAAGAAAATTTATAGATTGGGCTAGACGAGTAACACGAATCCATAAGATTCTTGGAGATTTCATGGATTTCTTTTCGACCACAGCCTCACCTCCCTTGACTATAGAAACAGCATCAGAGCTGCATTCACCCACCTCAAAGCAAGGTGGATGATTTACGGCCTGGTTGACATTAATCTTTGGGACAACCGGTCTATTATTCAATTCAACTGAGTGTCCAGCATTGGAATTGACTTGCCCCCTCAACAGCACTTCAGTAGCATTGGGTATAGGTGATTGGCCAGTATCCATCATACTGAGAACCTCAATTGCTATCTCAGGTTGTAAATCCTTGTTCACATATACTATTTTCCCAGTGTCTGATATATTCTGATCTGTGGCACCCATCGGGCACTGTCCGTCCAAATGAGCAAAACATGCACAAGAGTCACACCTTGGAGGCTCCCCTTCATATTTAACCTTAATAGAGATAGTAGATAGATCATCTAGTTCAATAGGGACGGTCCGCTTCAGTTGACTCTTAGCGTTAACTTCCACAAGACATCTGGCGTAGGAGATTCTATCCAGATTAGAGGTTGCTTTATCCAGACAAATTGCAGATCCGATAACGCTCGCAATGCAATTCAGAATTCCAAGTGTCCACATCGGGAGGGGGAGATTGTGGAACTGTACCCAAACTGGCACCGCAGTTAGGATGTCCCTATTGTGCTGAGTAGCAGGGGACCAGTTCTGCAGTACGACAAGTCTCCCATCAAATAGCCAAGGACCCCCGTGTAGTATAGAATCCCGATCTGCAGTATTTTCGAATTTGAAGTAGAAGTAACCATTTTCACGAGAAAAGATACGCCACCCTCCATTAATATGCCAAAGTCTCTCAGTCCAGGCCTTCATCTGCCTAAAATATGGAACATCGCCCAGGACATACCCAACCAGGGTATTCTGCCATCTAGAAGCCCCTTCCAATATCATTGTATCAGATACCTTTGCTTTCTCTACCCCATCCACAGAGATAGGAGGTACGAAGCTCATCACCAAAGAATCATCATATGTACGCCTGGAAGCACAAATATCTGACCAAGAACGTTTACCTTCAGTAGGAATCACGCGGTAAGGGATATTGGGTCTCACCGGTGGTTTCACAGATCTTCTAGCCTCTTGGGTGTTGAAAGCTTGCTTGCGCACTGAAGGCCTTCCCCGATCCTGATTGACAGCACCTATCGGTCTTCCCCGATCCATATTGGTAGCACCAATTGGTCTTCCCCGATCAGAAAGCGGAAATCTGTTTCCCGATCGACCATGGATCTGAGGTCCCCTACTCCGATTCCGCCGGTAGGAAACCTTCCGCCAACCAAGGTCCTTGCCATCCACGGCCGCCGGGGGATCTTCAGCTGTTGGGAAGCTGACAGTTCCGCCGCCCTGAGGTTTTTATATAGTTCCGTGTGTGTGTGTGTGTGTGTGTGTGTGTGTGTGTGTGTGTGTGTGTGTGTGTGTCAAAACGATCACATGAGTACATGTGTGTGTGTGTGTGTGTGTGTCAAAACGATCACATGAGTACAAGACTTATGGATTTCACCATGTCCATCAAAATGATCAAAAATACATCATGAAACCCGTACATCATCATCAAATATCCATCATACATCAAAGAACCACTCAAAAACTAAAAAAATCTAAGAGTGAGAGTCTCCAGGTGCAGCAGATGAAGAAACAGGCTCTGGGTCAACGGTGGTATCCTCTAGAGGAGGAGGAGCAGTAGGAACATCCTGAGTAGCAGCTACACCAGGATGAACAATGAGCTCAGTGATGATATGCGGAGGAGGCTGATGAGGCTGGGGTGGTACAAAACGTCTCAGATGCTCAGGGAAGGGCATTCCCTGATGCTGGAATGACAGGAAAGCCAACTCATATAGACCAGAGACCATCTCAAAGAGAATGTCATGAGAGGATGGGCAGAGGTAGATGGCTGGTCAGCAGGAGGAACCGTGGAGGAAGACAGAGCAGAAGTGGATTTCCTCGTCTTAGATGCAGACTGCTGAGCTGAAGAGGACTTCGCCTTTACAGCAGCATCGAGAAGAGGACCAAAAGGCATGGGCTCGTAAGGAGTCAAGTCAATCCTAAAATGACGAAAAACAAGTGTGAGAAGACCACCATAGGGAATGTGGGCAGAGGAAGTGGTAAACTCGACCTTGTCCATCCTATCAAGGAGGACACCGGCCCAGTTTACGGACATCCCGGAAAAGATCGCGTACATACACCTAAGTATCTCCTGGGAAGGCTGGTCAGAAGATCCATACTTTGACAGGATGTTGGACTTCACCACGAGGTGAACAACCCAACCCCTAGCCGAGAACATGGATGACCTAACATCAGAAGATATAGCAGAGGGTATCTCACGAAACATGTCCCGGAGGACAGACTGATCAAGCTCACAACGTCAGAAATGGAAATGTCTGCAGGTAGGGATCTAGTGGAGGGAATCCTAAGAATGGTCCCTAAAAGAGTGGAATCAATACGAATGGGGGTCCCCTGGACAACAGTGTCAATGACTCCAGTGGTAGAATACTCACCGTGAATGCGGTTAGCATAGAAAAGCTTAACCAAAAATGGGTAAGCTCGAGGAGATTCGCTCTGAGAGAAGCGAAAGAGGTCAACCAAACGAGTAACAGATAGGATCTCAGAAAGTCTCTCATCGGTGAAAGCAGGGAAGACAATAAATCGCTCTCTAAGAAGTTTGATCCCTAGGAGAGAGTGAAATTTTGCCAAGCACAGATCATCTCGGCAAATCGGAATCATGGGATCAGAGGGTGGCACAACATGGGTTTCTTCTACAGAACTCGACACTGAAGGTGAAGGAGGAGCCTCAGCGAAAGGCTCATTGATGCGAACACCAATGGACTTGCGTTGACGCGTCACGAGGCGCTGAACTTCAAAAGAAGAAGACCCAGAAGAGGGAGAATAACCCCGCGAAGAGGAGCGAGAGGGAGAATTAGCTTTCTTGGTTCGAGCCTTATAGGGTTGTTTGTTTTTGGCCGTGGTAGGCTTGGGAACCCTAAGGCGCTTAGAAACAATAATCTTTCCCTTATTCTTGGTCTTGGATGCCATTGCATAGTCAATCGAACAGAGGGAAGATCGACAGGAGATATTGACCGGCCCCCGCTCGGCGCATGTCTGTGCGCTGGATGTTGTGCAATGATGCGAACGGGGGCGTGGGAATTTAAATATTTTTAACCGTAAGCGCACGGTGTTGTAGTGTGGCTTAGGGGTCGAACACAGGGAGGCGAGGATGTGCTTGTGTCAAAGAGGATCAAAATCACCCCGTGGGCGAGCTAGCCCAGATTGAATGATGGGTTGTCACGGTAAAGGAATGCAAGGTATAGACAATATGAAGGGAAAACCCCGGGACTTTGGTTTCGACCCCAACGAGCGACTCTCACCGATACGGCCTACGGGTAGGATGGTGATCGGAATTAGGGTCTAATGGTGAGACGTTACCTCTAAAAGTGGTACCGGCATCCCATGGGCCCGATATTCCGGTCGGTGCCCAGGATGATTCGCCGGACTTCCCGGGTTCGATCAGTGGGCACTCCCGTGTCCATTAACACTGATCGACTCCGGGAGCACTAAGCTCGCAACGATAACTCCCAACGTCTCATCCTGCCGCTCCCGTGCGCTAGGATTCAGCGTCTACACTAAGGGCGTGAGCTATGGCTAGGGAGTCAACCGCCAAGTTTATTCCCCCTTGGCCCAACGGTCAAAGGCGGTCTTTTTCCCGCCGATGACAATAAAACACCCCGCATAACCGTTAGATTCCTAATCCCTATCGATTTCCTAACCCGATGGACGCATCGGGAAGAGCCCACTAAGGGGTTTCCGCCAAAATCCCAGATTTGGGAACTACTCACAAATATTCATTAAAAGCGATCTAAATGAAAATGGACCGTCAAAATCATAATCAGACAATAGAAATGCAATGGTAGTAAAGCAATTAAGATAATACTAAATTTTGACAAAGATCCGAAAACTTACAAAAACTGGAAAATTACAGCCTTCACAAAATGAAGAAAACAGCAAAAAATAACCAACTCCCGAATCTGGGAAACCTAGGGTTCTATTTATAGAAAACGACATCACCCGATCGGTTGACAAGTCAACCGATCGGGTGAACCGCTTCACAAAATTACAGCGAAATGCGGGGTTTCACCCGGTCAGGATGAACCGGTCGGTTGGATCTTGGTGCCGACCGGGTGAGGAGACCGGTTGGATCTTCGTGTCTTGGCTGTTGAAATTCGGCTACAGGTGAACCGATCGGGTGAAGTTCACCCGATCGGTTGGTAATCAGCTTCGAATTTCCAGAGACTTTGAGCTTTTGACCCGGTCACTGAACCGACCGGGTGACTTCTCGTGAGCTCCAAGCTGCGCCCGAGTGGTGCACGCGTGCATCACCCGATGGTTGAAGATGATCAACCGATCGGGTGAGGGGCTGAAAGATGCAATCTTCGTCGTTTGACCCCCTGGATCACGCGTGACTCCTCCCGTTACTCCGGGGACACATGATATCATCGTTTATGCCCCAAATGCCAGTAAACTCCTGCAAAACACGGAAAAGTGAAAGAAAACAAGAAAACACAAGAAAACACGAGAAAACGAATATAAGACGGCGGTAAAATACGGAAAAACACGGAAGAAAATGTGCATAAATATATGAAATATAAACGCACGTCAAAATCCCCCAAGCTGAACTCTTCCTCGTCCTCGAGGAAGACGAGTGAGAGTAGGAGCTCGGAGGGGAAAATAGAGAGAAAGAGAGAAAAAGAGAACTCTATATCCTAGATCGCCCGTCAGGGCCAACAAAATCGTAAACGACACACCAAGCAAGCAAACGCCAAATCACATCACTAAACCAAGGAGTACGAGTCCAGACAAGTGCCGTGGGCCCACGCGGTGAAGCACGAGTGAGTGTGGTCGTATGCTAGAAGTCGGTGTCACTATCTACGATGTGCAATAAAGCTCGATATACACAAATCCAGGAAACGACGCAAATATCGATTCGAATTGAATAAAGCGGTGAATATATAGTTCAAGCATGCATGAGAATAGAGAGAATCGAAACATATCATGCGTCGGGGACTCCACAACTAGGGTTAAGGAAATCACCACACTAAAGCCTATATAATAGCTTAAAAAGTTCATAAGCCAAGTGTTTTCGAAACCGATGGGGGTTGAGATGATGTGGAGAAGAACACTCGGTGCAAATTCTCGCCTTCCCTTTATTCTCGGCAAGTAGTAAAATATTCACACGGGAATTTTTTTGGATTTTGGGTATTTGTATTTCTTTTTGGCTTTTTGGCTATACAAAAATTTTCTTTTCTTTTCTTTTTGGGTTTTTCTTTTCATTTCTCCCTTTTTTTGGATTTTTGGGGTTTTTGGGCTATACACATGCGTACTCTCCCAAGTGGGAGAACGGTACACGACGAGGAGATTTGCACCAAGTAAAACAAAAAAGAAGTCGGAATCTAAACACTCGGGCAAAGGAAACTATTCTCGTTAATTAGAGCATGGGCTAAATGGGTTATCCTAGTCCTTAATTGTGGAATCCCGACACATGCGAAATGAAGCATACGATATGTATATAATCATGCATACAGAAACAGGCAAGAGAGGCAAATACCGCATTGTTCATATCGACTCGTGATAATCTAGGGTGTCATTCCTGGACAGGTATATAAAGTAAAATCACAAAGCAGAAGCACACCAAACAGCTAGGCACGACACACGACTCACAAAAAAGCTAAGTGGACCCACGATGTGTGAAATGCAAGAGAACTCGATATCCTAGGGTTAGTGAGTGTGATTATCGATGCTATGCTAGGTGTGTGTGATTTTGTGGCAATTCATCATAGGGTTCATCTCTAGGAGAAAGAGATAAAAAAGAAGAAAAGAAAAATTAAAAACACGATGAAAACGATACAAAAACGAAAAAGAAAGACTCAAATGACGCACAAAGTGTGACTCCCCCAAGCTGAAGCTTGCATTGCCCTTAATGCAATAAGAGTGAGTACGGGAGGGTAATGAAGATGGGGGGAATACGCACCGACACAAAAAGAAATAAAAAACATGGAAAACACAGATACGGAAATAAAAATAAAGAAAAATCACGATCAAACCACACGACAAGAAAATAGAAAAAGAAAGAAAGAAAAATGATACGACACGACAAAGATAAAACAAGCACACACACAAAAACAAAACACGACAACACACCCAAAATAGAGAAAGGGGGAAGTTAATCGGAGTCGCTGGCGGTGGAATGGTAAGGGGATGGCGAGGAGGGGGGTGAATAATGGTAGAAGGAATCCTCCGAGGATGAAGGAGAGGGTGTGCGAATAGGAGAAGGGGGAGCAACAGGCAGGACAACCGGAGGGTCGGGATACATCGGTGGATCGTGGTGGATGATGGTGGGACGGGGTGGACCGACATATGGATGCCAATCGGAAGGATCCACGGGCGGGAAGTGGACGAGTGAAGCGTACCAAGGATCTGGGTAGAACTCACAGGGCAAGTGTGTAAGGCGTAGGGGGAAACGCTCCGAAGATGAGGGTGGGAGGATGGCAAAAGGAGTGCAGTCGGGACTATAGAGGTAGGCTGCACGATCCTCCCCTAAAGGAGTAAGCATACCGATAGAGATCAAGTAGTCGTGATCGATACGGTTACGTCCCGGGACAATAGGGAGGTCGGTGGGCATCCTCAAGACAAAGCTGACGATAAGAGTGACAATACCCCCGCAGCAGATAGATCCAGAAGTGGCGCGGCTGACGGATAAGAGCTCGTGGATGATCCAATTAGCGGTGTTTAAGGGGAAAGGGATTTCTCCATGAATCCGGTCATGGGACATGGCATAGAGAAAGAGCAGCTCATCGCTAGACACCGCGGATACATCAACACGAGCGAAAATGGTGTTGGCAAGGAAGCAGTGAGCAAAACGGTAGCAAGTGTGTATGATGTAGGAGGCGAGGGCTACCGCCGGGAAGGAGGTATATCGAGTGAATCGTTGCCAAACACCGTCAGCCCGGAAGCGAGAAAAAATGTCAGATCGATCATGAGTAGGCCATTCAACATGGCAATCGGGGTTGGGGAAGAGCAGGTTGTTATTAAGCTGGATGAAGCTCAGGGAAAAATCACAATTGAAGGCCCGGAAGGTGAAACCATGATCAGACACCTCGAGAGAACTGAGGAATTCAAGTGTGAGATTTCTGTGTGTGTTGGCCTGAGTCCGCAGAAGATAATCACAACCTATGAAACGAAAAAGTGCACAGACGCCCCTAAAAAGTCCAAGGGATTGTAGGGTGGGGAAGTCTGCGAAAAGAGTAGGTCGGATAGGGCGATGAAGGAGGGTTTGTAAACGATCGGATTGCTCCTCAGACGTAGGGTTTATGCCAAGGAAAGAGGGTGAAAAGGGTCCGTAAATAGGATTACGGCGTGAAGATGAGGCAATCTCTTTCCCTTTCCTAGACATGGCGGCTACGTGGATGGTGAAGAGGAAAGTGGGAGCATGCCTATGATATTTATAAAGCAAGTGAAGCAGGTATAACACCAATTCAGGATATTACAGATAAGGTAATAGATGTGTAGAGTGGAAAGGTGTTACCCATCAATGTAGCAAGACCAAGATCCCGGAGGACTCACGTAGTAGAAGGAAGCGATTTGGGAAGCCGCCGCTCGCTGATCCGACAAGATACAGGATTTTCGAAAATTTTGGGGTCTATGGTTAGGGTTTGGATGTTTTGATGATGGAATGATGATGATGGCAAGGTGGCGAGGGTGGGGGGAGTATGGGAGTGAGTGGGGATGAGGATCTAGGGGCAGTATGTTGGATGGAGGAGGTCGATTCGACAGTTGGAGGGTGGGTAATCGCGTGAAGGGGATTTTGGGGGTCGGGTGGCGGTCATCGTGCGGAAGGGGTGTTTATAGGGGGCGAAACTGAACCGATCGGGTGAATTCTCACCCGATCGGGTGGACGAATTTCGAAAATTTCCTGTCGGCCAACAGCTACAGGTGAACCGATCGGGTGAAGGTCACCTGATCAGTTGACCGCTTCCCAAATCATTCCCGAGAACATGCGATATTTCACCCGGCTACTCACCCGTCTGCGGTATTACTCAACCGATCGGTTGATGTGATCTCCAAATTTCCCGAAAGTTCAGCTCTACCCACACGGTTAGCGACCCGGTCTCGGCTGTCTTCACCCGGTCGGTTCGTTAAGTAACTGATACGGCCATTTAGCTGATACATCCCAACCGATCGGGTGAGATATCACCCGATCGGTTGGGGTCTTGTTTCCTGCAAAAAATGCACACGTGGCCTCAGTCCTCAACGGTAGTTCTTGCGGCTGGATTTATTTATCAAAAATAGATACTATAAAGTTAAAAATAATTCCAAAAATTGGAGATAGAGATTTAGAGCATGGGTTGCCTCCCATGAAGCGCTTTTGTTTAACGTCGTTCGCTCGACGCCTTAAGCGGTGGTCAATTAGGATCCGAAGGGTTCGAGGAAGAGTTCTCGGTCACTGAGAATCAGACCGGAGAGAATTCTGGTTCTCCCACTGCATAGTGTTTTAGACGCTGTCCGTTGACTTTAAACGGCTCATCCCTTCCCATTATCTCAATAGACCCATGCGGGAAAACCTTGGTGACACGGAATGGTCCCGACCACCTTGACTTGAGTTTTCCAGGAAAGAGCTTCAGCTTTGAGTTGAATAGGAGAACTAAGTCCCCTTCTTTGAATTCCCTCTTCAAGATTCGCTTATCGTGCCACCGCTTCAACTTCTCCTTGTAAATCTTAGCGTTTTCATAGGCATTGAGCCTGATCTCGTCGAGCTCGTTGAGTTGTAACTGCCGGTGCCCACCTACCTCCTTGGCATCGAAGTTCAGATTCTTAATTGCCCAAAATGCCTTGTGCTCCAATCCACATGTAGATGGCAAGCCTTCCCATAGACAAGCCGGTAGGGGGTTGTGTCGATCGGAGTTTTAAATGCCATCCTGTAGGCCCAAAGCGCGTCAGGAAGTTTTGATGACCAATCCTTCCTAGAGTTGGCCACCGTCTTTTCTAGTATGCTTTTAATCTCCCGGTTAGAGACTTCCGCCTGACCGCTGGTCTGCGGGTGGTAGGCACGCCCCACCCGGTGTTGTACCCCGTACTTTTTCAAGAGAGCCTTGAATTTCTTTTCTTTAAAGTGGCTCCCTCCATCACTGATCAGGACACAAGGTACACCGAACCGCGGGAAGATGTTGTTTTTAAAGAACTTGGCCACCACTCTGGAATCATTGGTTGGACTGGCTATCGCTTCAACCCATTTCGATGCATAGTCCACAGCCACCAAGATATACTGGTTCCCTGAAGAGGAAGGGAAAGGTCCCATGAAGTCCACTCCCCAAACATCGAAGATTTCTACCTCCAGGATGTAGTGTTGAGGCATCTCATTCCTTTTTGAGATATTCCCCGCCCTTTGGCATTTATCGCAGGCTTGAACATAAGCATGTGTGTCCTTGAAGAGGGTTGGCCAGTAGAATCCGCTCTGGAGAATTTTTGCTGTGGTTTTGTAGGTGCTCGCATGCCCTCCACATTGCTGATCGTGGCAGTGGGAAATAATGGAGGTCGCCTCAGTTTCAGGGATGCATCTTCGTATCACCCCATCATTGCAGGTTTTGTACAGATGGGGGTCATCCCAATAAAATTTGTAGACCTCATGGAAAATTTTCTTTTTCTGCTGGTAGCTCACATTGTGGGGGACGATGGCACAAGCCAGATAATTCGCGATGTCGGTGTACCAGGGGGTCCAGGAGGAAGAGACGGAGAAAAGATGCTCGTCAGGGAGTGAATCATCGATCGACGTAGCATTCAAATCGAGGGTAGGCATCCTGGACAGGTGATCGGCAACAACATTCTCCGCCCCCTTCTTGTCTCTGATTTCCAGGTCGAATTCCTGGAGGAGGAGAATCCATCTAATGAGCCGTGGCTTAGCTTCCTTCTTGCTCAATAGGTATTTAAGAGCCGCGTGATCTGTGTGCACGATCACCTTGGCACCAACGAGATATTGCCGGAACTTGTCCATGGCGTAGATGACTGCTAGCAATTCTTTTTTCGTGGTAGTATAATTTCTTTGGGCGGCGTCAAGGGTCTTGCTCGTATAATATATGACATGCAGATTTTTATCCTTCCTCTGCCCCAAGACGGCGCCAACCGCATAATCACTAGCATCGCACATCAGCTCAAAGGGTAGATTCCAGTCCGGTGGCTGTATTATGGGCGCAAAAATCAAAGCTTGCTTCAGGGTGCGAAAGGCCTCCATACACTCCTCGCTGAAGACGAAAGGCACTTCCTTCACGAGGAGTTGGGTCAGCGGCCTGGAAATCTTCGAGAAGTCTTTTATGAAGCGGCGATAAAATCCCGCATGTCCTAAAACCCCACGGACTCCTCGAAGATTGAGCGATGGTGGAAGCTTTTCAATCACCTCAACCTTAGCCTTATCAACCTCGATTCCCCTCGAAGAGATGACGTGCCCCAGCACAACCCCTTCTTGGACCATGAAGTGGCACTTCTCCCAGTTTAGGACTAACCCCTTTTCTTGACATCTCTCCAGGACTTTAGTTAGATTACTGAGGCACGAGTCAAACTTGGTTCCATAGACGAAAAATTCGTCCATGAAAACTTCCATGATGTCCTGGGAGTAGTCAGAGAAGATAGCGGACATGAGTCTTTGGAATGTAGCAGGGGCGTTACATAGTCCGAACGGCATTCTTCTATAGGCATATGTCCTGAATGGGCAAGTGAAAGTCGTCTTCTCCTGGTCATCATTATGAATAGGGATCTGAAGAAATCCGAAGTACCCATCCATGAAACAGAAATAGTTGTGCTTCGCCAGCCTCTCGAGCATCTGATCGATGAAAGGGAGAGGGTAATGATCCTTCCTCGTGGCCTTGTTTAGCTTTCTATAGTCAATGCACATCCTGTACCCCGTGACGGTCCTCGTAGGTATCAGCTCGTTCTTCTCGTTGCGAATCACCGTCATTCCTCCTTTCTTTGGTACGACGTGCACCGGGCTAACCCAGCGACTATCGGAGATAGGGTATATGATACCTGCATGTAGAAGCCTAACAATCTCCTTTTTCACAACTTCCATCATTATGGGATTTAGCCTCCGCTGTGGCTTAATTGAGGAGGCATGCTCATCTTCAAGCAGAATTCTGTGTTAGCAGAGGCCTAAGCTACCCCCTTTTAAGTCTTCAATTGCATATCTGAAAACTCCTTTAAACCTTTTTAAAATACCAAGAAGTTTGGTCATTTGGTCTTCAGGCAGTGAAGAGTTCACTATGACCGGCAGGGTCGAGGCCGCCCCCAAATATTCATACTTTAGCCCCGGGGGTAACTCTTTCATCTCGACTTCGTGAGGCCCCGACGCATACTTCTCAAGCTGAGCATCCTCAAGGGAAAGGAGTTCTTCGTGGATTTCTTGAAAGCCAGCATCCGGAACCTCACTCCCGGCCGCGGTTTCGAATGGCAAAGTCTCGCAAGGTATTGTGGGAATAACCGAGGAAGGCATTGGGTCTCTTTCAAGCTCATAATAATTATCCGGGAAGAAGGCTTCTAAGTGAAAACAGGTTTCAACAGTCGGTGGTTCCCCACAATTGTTTCTAGCTTCCTCATTGTCCAAAGATTCAGGATGCTCGATAAAAGTCTGTAAGGAATAGATCGGTTCCAGCCCAATGTAACCCACAGACTCAGCCTGATGATTCTCCTGACAAAACTCCGCGAACAATTTTTCCTCACTGAACTCGGAACTAGGACTGTCGATATATGCCCCTTCATCATGAGGAAAGAGAGTTGACGTATCAAGGTGCTACTGCATATCATGATACCTCCTCTGGTTTTCCACAGCGGCAGCCAGAAGGGATAGTATATTCGAAGTATTTAGGGATTCTGCTAAGCTTCGTGCCAAACAGCGGATATGGTGTGAGTGATCCCAGATGTCTCCTGAAACTGCATGCAACATCCTCGTCGTGAGGCAAAGAACCTATAAGAAAGGAGAGAGGGAGAACTGCACAAATAGAAAACACATCAAAAGCACGGGTTGCATAAACGGGAACCAAATGTAGCGATGGCAGCACGGTGACTCAATCAATTAGTACTATACAATTACTATCTACAATATGTACAAGTGAAACTGAAAAGTGTAGAGTGCGAAAATTATCGCGAGGTAGGGATATGAGCTAGACACGAGGATTCATGAGATCCAAAAATAACAAGCACGTTGTCTCCCCGACAACGGCGCCATAAACTTGACCGGCCCCGCCGGGCGCGCGTCTGCGCGCCGGATGTTGTGCAATGATGCGAACGGGGGCGTGGGAATTTAAATATTTGTAACCGCAAGCGCATGGTGTTGTAGTGTGGCTTGGGGGTCGAACACAGGGAGGCGAGGATGTGCTTGTGTCAAAGAGGATCAAAATCACCCCGTGGGCGAGCTAGCCTAGATCGAATGATGGGTTGTAACGGTAAAGGAATGCAAGGTATAGACAATATGAAGGGGAAAACCCGGGACTTTGGTTTCGACCCCAACGAGCGACTCTCGCCGATACGGCCTACGGGTAGGATGGCGATCGAAATTAGGGTCTAATGGTGAGACGTTGCCTCTAAAAGTGGTACCGGCATCCCATGGGCCCGATATTCCGGTCGGTGCCCAGGATGATACGCCGGACTTCCCGGGTTCGATCAGTGGGCACTCCCGTGTCCATTAACACTGATCAACTCCGGGAGCACTAAGCTCGCAACGATAACTCCCAACGTCTCATCCTGCCGCTCCCGCGCGCTAGGATTCGGCGTCTACGCTAAGGGCGTGAGCTATGGCTAGGGAGTCAACCGCCAAGTTTATTCCCCCTTGGCCCAACGGTCAAAGGCGGTCTTTTTTCCGCCGATGACAATAAAACACCCCGCGTAACCGTTAGATTCCTAATCCCTATCGATTTCCTAACCCTATGGACGCATCGGGAAGAGCCCACGAAGGGGTTTCCGCCAAAATCCCAGATTTGGGAACTACTCACAAATATTCATTAAAAGCGATCTAAATGAAAATGGACCGTCAAAATCATAATCAGACAATAGAAATGCAATGGTAGTAAAGCAATTAAGATAATACTAAATTTTGACAAAGATCCGAAAACTTACAAAACTGGAAAATTACAGCCATCACATAATGAAAAAAACAGCAAAAAATAACCAACTCCCGAATCTGGGAAACCTAGGGTTCTATTTATAGAAAACGACATCACCCGATCGGTTGACAAGTCAACCGATCGGGTGAACCGCTTCCCAAAATTACAGCGAAATGCGGGGTTTCACCCGGTCAGGATGAACCGGTCGGTTGGATCTTGGAAGCGGTCGGTTGGATCTTGGTGCCGACCGGGTGAGGAGACCGGTTGGATCTTCGTGTCTTGGCTGTTGAAATTCGGCTATAGGTGAACCGATCGGGTGAAGGTCACCCGATCGGTTGGCAATCAGCTTCGAATTTCCAAAGACTTTGAGCTTTTGACCCGGTCACTGAACCGACCGGGTGACTTCTCGTGAGCTCCAAGCTGCGCCCGGGTGGTGCACGCGTGCATCACCCGATCGGTTGAAGATGATCAACCGATCGGGTGAGGGGCTAAAAGATGCAATCTTCGTCGTTTGACCCCCTGGATCACGCGTGACTCCTCCTGTTGCTCCGGGGACACATGATATCATCGTTTTATGCCCCAAATGCCAGTAAACTCCTCAAAACACGGAAAACATGGAAAAGTGAAAGAAAACAAGAAAACACAAGAAAACACGAGAAAACGAATATAAGACGGCGGAAAAATACGAAAAAACATGGAAGAAAACGTGCGTAAATATATAAAATATAAACGCACGTCAGATATGAACTAAAATCGCACCAGAGAAACAACGAGAAGAATCGAACCTAAATCGAGAGGCAGATGAGGCAAACAAAGTCCAAGCGACGCAATCGACAGTCAAGATGGCAAAAAATCACCGGTGGAGCAGTCGACTGAAGGTTCGAAGCAGGAAGACAATGGATTTTTCAGTCGAAGGAGAGAGAAAAAGTACAATCGAACTGAATTCTCTCGATTATATATCGAAGGGGTAAAAGATTCTGGGCCGTTGGATCAAAGAATCGACAGCTCAGATTACTTGAACGAACCGCCACAAAAGGAGACAGTCGACTGATGAACAATAGTCAGTCGACTGGATGAAGTGATAAGAAATAAGCTTAGGAGGACAGACAGTCGACTGTTAAGTAACTTACAGTCGCTTGTCCGTGAGACAGTCGACTGTAATATACTCATCAGTCGACTGACTGAGAATCAATAAAATTAATGAAAAGACATAGACTACTGACGAAATAGACAGGCGTCTGATGACTAAAACGCAGTCGCATGTTGATCCAATACTCGACTGTAAATTTGTCATCAGTCACCTGGGCGAAAAATATAGTCTGCGGACAGAGAAGATAGAGTATGGCAGTCGACTGTCGAAGGAAAGACAGTCGGCTGTCCTGGTCCAAAAATGCGCAGTGACGATAAAATCCAGAGGATATGCACAACTCACCCTAGGACCTATACTCTAATCATAAACTCATCATAAAATCAATATAAAACGATAAATCATTTATAACATAAATCTCTTAAAACAATCTGGAAACTCATGTAATCAAAGATATCTCAATTGCCTTTCTTAAAACAAATATATGATATATCAAATGAAGAGAGGCAACAAGAAGAAATGAGCTCAAAAAGTGTTATAACAAGTAAGTTGAGCTCCTAAATTTCAGATTCACCCATAATCCCTAATTCTCCACGCAACCTCACAAATGAATCTTCTTTAAGAGGTTTTGTCAAGATGTCGGTGATTTGTTTTTGGGTTTCAATGTACTCTAAGATGATGTCCTTATTAGCTACATGATCATTAATAAAGTGGTGTCTCACATCTATGTGTTTGGTACGGGAGTGATGTACCGGATTCTTGGAAAGACATGGCACTTTGGTTATAACCATGATAGGGCAAGTATCACAATTGATACCATAGTCCATAAGAGTGTGTCTCATCCAAAGAACTTGTGCACATGCAAGACCCGCGGTAATATATTCCGCTTCAGTCGTGGACAATGATACCTAGTTCTGTTTCTTGGAGAACCAAGAAACTAAGAAATTTCCTAGGAAATGGCAAGTGCCATTAGTACTTTTCATATCGGATTTGCATCCGGCAAAGTCGGCATCACTATATGAGATTAACTCATATGTGCTAGATTTAGGGTAAAGTAACCCATAATCTAGGGAATGATTGAGATAACGAAAAATTCGTTTAACCGCAATCAAGTGTGACTCTTTAGGTCTAGCTTGATATCTAGCACACAAGCATACGGAAAACATGATATCGGGCCTACTAGCAGTTAATAAAGTAAGCTACCGATCATACCTCGATATAGACGAACATCTACATCTTTTCCATTCTCATCCTTGTGTAGGTGGGTTGTCGTACTCATGGGAGTCCTTTTGCTTGAAGACGATTCCATCCCGAATTGCTTGATAAGCTCCCCTGTGTACTTGGTTTGATGTATGAACGTCACATCCTTCATTTGTCGAATTTGTAGTCCAAGGAAATAGTTGAGCTCTCTCATGTGGCTCATCTCGGATTCATCTTTCATGAACTTAGAAAATTCTTGACAAAGATTAAAGTTAGTAGAACCAAATATTATATCGTCTACATAAACTTGAATCAATAGGATATCATTTTCATAATCCTTAATGAAAAGAGTTGAATCAACCTCACCCATTTTAAAACATAAATCCAAAAGAAAGGTCTTGAGTCGATCATACCAAGCTCTAGGAGCTTGTCTCAACCCATACAATGCTTTCTTAAGTTAGAAAACAAGGTTTGGAAATTTTTCATGAATGAAACCAGGAGGTTGAGAAACATACACTACTTCATTGACAATCCCATTTAAAAATGCACTTTTAACATCCATTTGAAATAGATTAAAATTCTTATGAGATGCAAAAGATAAAAGCAATCTAATAGCATCTAATCTATCTACGGGGGCAAAGGATTCTACGAAATCGATACCTTCCTCTTGCCGGTAGCCTTGAGCTACTAACCTTGGTTTGTTCCTTGTGATGACCTCGTTCTCATCGGTCTTGTTCTTGAAGATCTACTTAGTCCCAATAACTTGGTGACCACTTGGAAGAGGAACGAGCTCCCAAACTTCATTTCTTTCGAATTGCATTAGTTCTTCTTCCATTGCCACTATCCAAGAGCTATCCTCACAAGCTTCTTGGATGTTCTTTGGCTCAATGGTAGAGACAAATGCGCAATGAGAGAATTCTTCAATTCTTGACCTCGTTTGAACACCCACACCAATATCTCCAATAATTTGGTCATGAGGGTGGTTGCGAACGGTTGGGTAAGCTTTGGGTATTCCTGCATCACTATGAACATCTTCTGTAAGGATCCTGTCTATGGGAAAAACACTAGAAGGGGTGTTGAATAGTGTTGAATAGTGTTTATGCAATTTAAAAAGATAGTTACACCAATTTAAATGCAATCCAACAAAATAATGCGGAATAGAAATTAAACCAAAAATGAAACACACTCAAACGCAGAGATGTTTCAAGGGTTCGGATTACCCAAGTCACTTCCCGACTTGTTCCCGGTAATCCTATGTCCCTTCCACCCGGATACCTCCGGATACTCAAGTTAGATCCCTAACTTGAGGTTTCCTTAAAACCCACTTGTAGCAACCCTACAAGTGAAATCGAAGTACAATCGATTGACCTTGACTCCCACAACTTGGGAGCAAGCAAAGCGCTCTCACAACCCGAGAGCAAATGCAAATAACAAAAGTTATGAAATTATGAAAGCAACACTTACAATCACCTATGCCTTGAAGTAGAACTTGAAGGAGAAGTGTATTGTGTGTTGAAGACTCACTGGGAAGAGAGGAGAAAGCCCTTTCTCTTGACTGCACCAAATGCCTAGAGGATAACTCTTTGGTTCTAGGTTGGAGAGCAAGAGATCAAAGATTGGAATTCTTAGGGCTTTGGATTTGAGAGCTTTAAACTTTCGAATCAAAGCTTGAGATGAAAACTTGGAAGAATTAGTAACCTCTCAATGGAACAGTAGAAGTCCCTTATATAGGTTTCTCAAATCCACAAAACAGATTAGGCAAAAACCCTTTTGGAATCCGTGAGAAAATTCTCAACGGATAGAATCTGAGCTCGCGACAGTCGACTGTTGAGGAAACCTTAGATTCAAAGTGTTGGAACATACTTAGCACATTCATTATGAACCTTGTATGTTTATTTCTCTCCCCCTATAGCATTATCTAAAAAGGTGGGAGTACATAACAACAACAACAATAATCGTGCTAAATACGAACTAACAACAATCAAGGAGTATAAAGATATATAGAATCAAAAACTCATAAAAGCACATCATATACTTATGTGAATAGAGGAATTAAAGTCCAATATCAACATTTTAGATATACGCAACAAAAATAGTTTCAAAAATGCATCACATCAGAGATAGGATGAATAATCAATATTAAATCCTATATTGTCTCAAAAAACACATCAGAAGAGAATAAATCATTCATGTAGACAATATGACAAACATCACACAGATAAGATAATCAATTATACATGGTGTGAAACATAAGATTTAACATCAACATCTTATATATATATATATATATATATATATATCAAAAGATGAGCACATGGCATATGGACATCAACATGTCTAACAAAAATACATACATCATGATCCAAAAAAATACATTGTCACGCCCCGCTTCCCAAAACAGCGGAGGCGAGGCGTGACTAGGCCCGCTTAGGACAGAGCTAAGGAGCCCTGACCCAATAAGCGTCTGTGTGGTACCAAGACGAAGGTACAGGTCCCTGCATGTTAGTACAGGACAATAAGAGTACAAGAAGGAATGAACATCATATTTTATTCCAATATATCAAAAGTACCAAGTCCCAACGCCCGAAGGGCTACAACAGCAGAAAGAAAATCTAACGGTGCAAGCACCCAACCTAATCAAATAACAAAAGGTGCTACGCACCCAACTAAAATAAAAGGGTAACTCTGGAAACTGCAACGGGAAGTCTCTAGCTCTGGTCCTCCTCAGGGTCGTACTCAGGATCGACACTCTCTGGCTCTACGTCAGCTGGCAAGTCAGTCTCCTCAACGTACTCTGGCTCAATCCCTGACGTACAGCACCAAAAGAAGGGACTGTACGTCAGGTAAGGTCTACAAGAAAAGGTTAGACCAAACTACAAGTGCAACAATTACTTAACAACGTTTTACTGGTTGATTAACATGCTGAGGTTTTAACAACAGAAGTACATGCAACAGGAAAGTAAACACGACAAGTAGTGGTCGTAGCGAGTGCTACCGACCACGGGACTAGCCTACAGGTGTCAAGACAAGACAGAACACGGAAAGCCAGACACGACAAGGCAAGACACGAAAAGGGTTCACGCCTGTTCGGTTCGAGGGGGATCAGACCCTCTTACCGCTTGCACGCTCAACCCTACCCCAAAACCCCAAGAATTGTGATAGAACAAGGGACCACTTGCTCTAGCTTGACAAGTGCCCTATTGCTCTCTGAGCTGTGTATCAATACATGGGATCACCTGCTCTAGCTTGACAGGTGCCCAATTGCCCATCGGGCTGTGAACTAGTACAAGGGATCACTCGCTCTGGCTTGTCGAGTGCCCTATTGCCCAGCGGGCTATGCGGACGGAACAGGACAAGACACGACAAAACAGGAGGGGTTGTACTAGGGTGTCCACAACTCACACACACGCATGTCAATCCTATGATGTCAAAATTGTTGTTGTTGGACTCAGATTTCGTTGTCAACTCTGAGCCATCAGGGCGTCCCGGACGCTATCATTTCACGTCTGGTTCTCATCATTCCAAGATATCAATTCTAGCAAGACTAAGGCCTAGACATGGCCAAGAACGCAAGTGGTACACTTGCCTGCGGTGGCGAGTGCGTCGTCTCCCTGGTACGTCTCGTCCAAACGTCTCGTCGGCGAAAGAGCGTCTGAAAATCGTGACACGGCGACGGTGTCAGTTCACGATTCAGAATTCCTATTAGGGTTGTGTCTAGGTTATCGGGACTATCATATTTATCAAAATCACATTTTTAATGCATTTAACCTAATCGACGATTCTATCCTATGTGTACATGCATAAAGTCCATTCGTCGATTTTCTATGGTTGCACAACGTTTTAAAGAGGAGCGGAAAGTAAATTTAATTCGATTATGTTGCTGATTTTAATTAGGGTTTGATCATCTATTGTGTGGGTTACTACGAATTTAGGGAACCAGCCTGACTTGACGATTGCACGAAAATCCGGCGTCAGATCTAGAAAGGTGGAAGCTTTGTGTCGTCCGGAAATTCCTAGGCCGCGGGTAGCGCAGCGAGGAATGTTGATTAATGATGGCGTTGGCCTCCGAAGGTGATGACGAAGATCTTGGCGTCTCCCGAGGTCGTTGTCGCTAGATCTGAGATCGGGGCGCCACGCGAGGAGAAGATGGATCTCGGAAGGGGAAACGAGATGGCGGCCGGAGCTTGGCCGTGGGTTCAGATCTGGGGGAAAATGAGGTGGTGGTCGGTTGGGGGAGATAGGAGGAGGAGAAGAAACGGGAGGAAGAGAGAAGGAGAAAGGAGGAAGAAGATGAAGAGGAAGAGAGAGATCTTGGAGAAGATAGGGGCTCGGCCTCAAGGGAAGGGAAGGAGGAAGGTTGGGGAAGACAATGGCTGGAAATAATGAGGAGAAAGGAAAAAGAACCACGTGTTTAAATAAGAAAACGAAACGGCAGCTAGGTCAAAACTAGGGTTTCGGGGGTCAGTTAGTCGGTCTGAGAAGGGTGGTTGACCGACTAGTTTGAGAACTAGTCGGTCAGTCGTCCAACTGAGACTGACTAGAAGCCAAACAGAGAACAGTGTCGGTACAGGGTTGATAGTTTTAGTCGGTCTGTGAAGGCTCGTCGACCGACTAGTTTGTAACCTAGTCGGTCGGCCAGTGTTCATAGACCGACTAAAGGGTAAAAGTGGTCGATAAGAAGTTTTGAAAATTAGTCGGTCTAAGAAGAAAACTTAACCGACTAGTTTGTCAACTAGTCGGTCGGTATTCGTTCTTTGACCTACTAAAAATAAACAGTAACTCGTCTGCATGAAATGATCTCTAACTTAGTCGGTCTGCGAAGAAGTGTTGACCGACTAGTTTAAGAACTAGTCGGTCAGTGGATGAACTTAGACCGACTAAGCGTAAACAGTAACTTAGTGGAAAAGTCTGACAGAAACTAGTCGGTCCATGAAGAGTTTCTGACCGACTAGATTGACATCTAGTCGGTCGGTCCTTGTTCTTAAACCGACTAAAGTGCACACCAAGTCTCCAAATGGAGCACGAAGCTTCGGGATGGGTTCTGGGAACTCCTAAAATGGGTCTGACTCTAAGATAAGAGCGTCATGTAGCACGCTTAGCTCCAGATAGGGGGAAAGATATGGAAAAGAAAAGAAAGAAGGCGAACAATCACATATATATATATAAAAATAAATATCATCATACAAAAACCAGCCGTTACATACATCATCATACCATCATACATCATCATACAAAATATCCAAACATCATACAGGCAAACTCCATCAAACACCACTCAAAAACAAAAACTAAATCTATGAGTGAGTGTTGCCAGGTGCTACAGAGGAAGAAGGAGGCTCTGTGACAGCAGGATATCCACTGGAGGAGGGTCAGCAGCAGTAACAGTAGCAGCATCAACAGTAGCAGCATCATCATCAGCATCCTGAGTAGAGACTCCACCAGGATGCACAACGACATCAGTGACGATGGGCTGAGGCGGCTCACTGGGCTAAGGAGGAATGAAACATCTCAGATGCTCAGGGAAGGGTATTCCCTAATGCTGGAATGATATAGAGGCCAACTCATAAAGACCTGCACCATCTCAAGGAGGGTGTCAAAAACGGGAGGAGCAGATGAAGATGGCTGGTCAGCAGGTGGAACTGTGGATGAAGACGGAGCTGAAGTGGATTTCCTCTTCTTTGATGCAGACTGCAGAACCGAAGAGGACTTCGACTTTGCAGAAGCATCAAGGAGAGGAGCAAAAGGCATGGGCTCGTAGGGAGACAAATCGATACCAAAATGTCGGAAGACAAGGGTGAGAAGACCACCGTATGGAATGTGAGCGGAGGAAGAAGTAAACTCGACCTTGTCCATCCGATCAAGGAGGATACCGGCCCAGTTCACGGACATCTCAGAGAAAATCGCATACATACACCTTAGAATATCCTGAGAAGGCTGGTCAGATGATCCATACTTCGGCAGGATGTTGGACTTTACCACTAGGTGAACTGTCCAACCTCCAACCGAAAACATAGACGACATAATACCAGAATCCAGGGCTAAGGGTATCACACGAAACATATCCTGGAGGACAGATTGATCAAGCTCGTCAATATCAGAAATGGAAATGTCTGAAGGAAGAGATCCAATAGAAGGAATCCTAAGAATGGTCCTTAAGAGTGTGGGATTAATACGGATGCGGGTTCCCTGGACAACAGTATCGATAACTCCGGTGGAGGAATACTCACCGCGAATGCGGTTAGCATAGAAGAGCTTAACCAGAAATGGATAAGCTCAAGGGGACTCGCTCTGAGAGAAGCGAAAAAGATCGGCCAAGTGGGTAGCAGATAAAAGATCTGAAAGTCTCTCAGCGGTGAAGGCGGGAAAAGCAATGTATCGCTTCCTAAGAAGTTTGATCCCCAAGAGAGAGTGAAATTTTGCCAAGCAAAGATCATCTCGGGGTGCCTTCTGTAGAGCTCGACACAGAAGGAGAAGGAGGAGCCTCAGCAGCAGGCTCATTGATGCGAACACCAATGGGCTTGCGCTGACGCTTGATCAGGGGATCAGCGTAAGAAGAAGAAGACCCAGAAGGAGAATATCCCTGTGAAGCAGAGTGAGAGGGAGATTCGGAATTTTTGGTACGGGCTTTGTATGGCTTCTTGTTCTTGGTGGTGGGAGGTTTCTTGGGTGCCCTAGGTTTCTTAGGAGCCATGATCTTCCATTTTCATTTGGTCTTGGGAGCCATGGAATCAATCAATCGAAGTAGACGAGTATCGACAGGAAAAGAAATCAAACGACGATAATTGAACGTGAGAGAGAGAGAGAGACTCAGACCTAGTCGAAAACTCACGAAAGCACAACGACGAAGCAATCGACACACGGCAAGGAGGAGATCGACGGCGACGGCTGAGGAAATGAGCGGGAAGACGAGAGGTTTCAAGTTGGAGGAGAGAGAACGACGTGGGTTGAAATGAAACGTCTCGAAGTTCATAAGAAAGGGGGAAATAATCTAGGCCATTGGATCAAATAATCGACGGCTCAGATCAAAGCAGTGAACCGCCACAACAGGAGACAGTCGATTGAAGAACAAAAGTCAGTCGACTGGATGAAGTGATAAGAAATTAGCTTAGGATGACAGACAGTCAACTGTTGAGTAACATACAGTCGTCTGTCCGAGGGACAGTCGACTGTACTTTACACATCAGTCGACTGACTGAGAATCAATAAACTTCATCAAAAAGACAGAGAGCTCTGTAAAAATTTCGACAAAGATGACAGGCACCTGATGACTAAAATGCAGTCGCCTGTTGAAACAACAGTCGACTGGAAAATTGTCATCAGTCGTCTATGCGAAAGATATGAGTTTCTGACAAAGAAGATAGCTTAGGAGCAGTCGACTGTCGAAGGAAAGACAGTCGTCTGTCCTGGTCCAAAAATGCACAGTGAGATAGAAATCCAGAGAATAAGAACACTCTGCCTAGGACCTATACTCTAATCACAAACTCATCATAAAAACAATGTAATACGATAAATCAATTGAAACACAAATCTCTAAAATCAATCTCAAAGAACTCATGAAATCACATAAATCTCAATTGCCTTTCTTAAACACATATATATGATATATCAAATGAAGAGGCAACATGATGATATGAGCTCACAAAGTGTTATAACATGTATGTTGAGCTTCTAAATTTCAGATTCACCCTTAATTCCTAATGCTTCACGCAACCTCACAAATGAATCTTCTTTAAGAGCTTTTGTGAAGATGTCGGCAATTTTTTTTTGGGTTTCAATGTACTCTAAGATGATGTCCTTCTTAGCTACATGATCATTTATAAAATGGTGTCTCACATCTATGTGTTTGGTATGGGAGTGATGTACCGGATTCTTGGAAAGACATATGGCACTTTCGTTTCAACCATGATCGGGCAAGTATCACAATTGACACCATAGTCCATAAGAGTGTATCTCATCCAAAGAACTTGTGCACATGCAAGACCCGCGGCAATATATTCCGTCTCAGTCGTGGACAATGACACCGAATTCTTTTCTTAGAAAACCAAGAAACTAGGGAATTTCCTAGGAAATGGCAAGTGCCACTAGTACTTTTCCTGTCGGACTTGCATCCGGCAAAGTCGGCATCACTATATGAGATTAACTCATATGTGCTAGATTTAGGGTAAAGTAACCCATAATCTAGAAACTAATTGAGATAACGAAATATTCGTTTAACCGCAATCAAGTGTGACTCCTTAGGTCTAGCTTGATATCTAGCACACAGGCATACGGAAAACATGATATCGGGCCTACTAGCGGTTAAGTAAAGTAAGCTATCGATCATACCTCGATATAGACGAACGTCTACATCTTTTCCGTTCTCATCCTTGTGTAGATGGGTAATAGTACTCATGGGAGCCCTTTTGCTTGAAAACGATTCCATCCCGAATCGCTTAATAAGCTCCCATGTGTACTTTATCTGATGTATGAAGGTTCTATTCTCCATTTGTCTAATTTGCAGTCCAAGGAAATAAGTGAGCTCTCCCATGTGGCTCATCTCAAATTCATCCTTCATAGACTTGGAAAATTCTTGACAAAGATTAAAGTTAGTAGAACCAAATATTATATCGTCTACATAAACTTGAATCAAAAGAATGTCATTTTCATAATATTTAATGAAGAGTGTAGAATCAACTTCTCCCATTTTAAAACATAAATTCAAAAGAAAGGTCTTAAGTCGATCATACCAAGCTCTAGGAGCTTGTCTCAACCCATACAACGCTTTCTTAAGTTTAAAAACATGGTTTGGAAATTTTTCATGAATAAAACCGGGAGATTGAGAAACATATACTTCTTCATTGACAATCCCATTTAAAAATGCACTTTAAACATCCATTTGAAATAGTTTAAAATTCTTATGGGATGCAAAAGATAAAAGTAATCTAATAGCTTCTAATCTATATACGGGGGCAAAAGATTCTTTGCAATCAATACCTTCCTCTTACCGGTAGCCTTGAGCTACTAACCTTGCTTTGTTCCTTGTGATTACCTCGTTCTCATCGGTCTTGTTCTTGAAGATCCATTTGGTCCCAATAAATTGGTGACCACTTGGAAGAGGAACGAATTCCCAAACTTCATTTCTCTCGAATTGCATTAGTTCTTCTTCCATTGCCACTTTCCAAGAGCTATCCTCACAAGCTTCTTGGATGTTCTTTGGCTCAATGGTAGAGACAAATGCGCAATGAGAGAATTCTTCAATTCTCGACCTCGTTCAAACACCAACACCAATATCTCCAATTATTTGGTTATGGGGATGGTTGCGAACGGTCGGGTAAGCTTTGGGTAAACCAGCATCACTTGGAACATCTTTAACAATATCATTAGTAGTGTTAGTATCAATAATCGAATCATTAATCTTAACATTACTAAGAGGATCACACAAAACATCTACACTATCATCATCAACACGAGAAAAATCAAAATCTTCATTAAATGATACGTGTAGTGATTCCTCAATCGTTGAAGAAGTTTTATTGTATATCCGGTAGGCTTTGCTACGTGTGGAATATCCAACAAAAATTCCTTCATCGGATCTTGGCTTAAATTTATCTAGATTACCGAAAGTGTTCTTGATAAAACATTTTGAACCAAAAACACGAAAATATTTTACTTGAGGCTTTTTGTCATAAAACAACTCAAAATAAGTTTTGTTCGTTCAGGGTCTCACTAGGATCCTATTGAGCACATAACATGCCGTGTGTACCGCCTCTGCCCAAAATTGTAGTCCAAGATGACTATCATGGAGCATAGTGCGTGCACACTCAATAAGAGTCCTATTCTTTCTCTCTACAACACCATTTTGTGGTGGTGCCCGAGGGAAGGAAAAGTTATGAGTTATCCCGGTGTCATCACAAAACTTAGTAAAAGATTCATTCTCAAATTCTCCTCCATGATCACTACGGATAGTGATAATGGTAGATCCTAAGAGATTCTGAATCTTCTTTGCAAATTTGATAAACTCTTCATAAGCTTCATTCTTATTAGTTAAGAATGAAACCCAAGTAAATCTAGAAAAGTCGTCAACGACAACTAATCCATAATGAGCATTACCTAAAGAAACGGTTCTAATTGGCCCAAACAAATCTAGATGAAGAAGTTCTAGGGGCCTCTTAGAAGTAATCCCTTCTTTAAGCTTAAAGGATGATTTACTAAGTTTACCTCTTTGACACGAATCACAGAAGTTTTTCTTATTAAAAGCGATTTTAGAAAAACGTTTGACTAGATCATGCTTAACTAACTTATATAAGTGCATGAAGTGAACATGACCAAAACGGCGATGCCATAATAGTTGTTCACTTGTGTTAGCAACTAAGCAATGTTCTACGGTTTTAGGCAAGCTCAAATAATAAATATTTTTACGCCTAATACTGGAAAATAAAACATTTGAATCATAATCAACAATTGTACACAATCCTTATCCAAAGCTAACCTTGTAACCTTTGTCACAAAGTTGACTAATGGAAATGAGATTGTGACATAAACCACTAACAAGAAATACATTAGTAATTAAAGGTTTGGAAGAGTTACCGACAATACCTACTCCAATGATGGTTCCCTTTTGATTACCTCCAAAAGTGACCATTGCACCATCCTTGATGCTAATCACTTCGGAGAGCAATGAGTGATCTCCCGTCATATGTTTGGAGCAACCACTATCGAGAATCCATCCTTTCCCTTTAGAGCTAGTTTGACCTTTATTGCTCTTCTTCTTTCTCTTGGGTACCTAAATAATATACCATAAGCTCATGGTACTCAATGTTAGTTGGGTCCAAGGGGATTAGCCCTTTGGAAGCCAAGTCCAAGTGGACTTCCGCTTTCCAACATAATTACTATTCCTAATAACATCATGGAAATAGGAATCAACATAAGCATTCCTATCATTTAGGCTAGTGTTCTTAGGACCCCAAATGGTGTAAATTTTCGGAGTCCTTTTCTTAGTTGCATACATACTTGTTAGATTTCTATGTGGTGCATGCTTCTTAGTGACATGGTTTTTAGCATAAACATGAGGAGGTGGATATGCATATGACATACGAGAATAATATGTATGCTTGGGAACATGCATGTTGTATGAAGCATATGGATCATGCATGACATGTGGAGGTTGTGTATACATGTAAGAATGATGCGTATGAGCATATGGGTGTATACGAGCACGTACATGAGAATTTCTCATGTGTGGATTTGTACGTGTCTGTGGGTGTGGAGCATAGAAAGTGTCATGATTATCCACTTGTGAAGTAGGAGGTTTCCTATGTGGATGAATGTTAGTGTACATATACGCATGGCTTCTTTTTTGGTTTCCACCCTTAGTGGGTTTCTTGCCAAAAGGAAGAGATGGTGAAGTTGTGAATTTCTTGGTAGATTTGCTACGTATAGTGTCTTTGACAGCACTTGTGGATGCATCGGAGGAAGGCCTCACAAAGTCTATAGTGACACCACTATAGGAAGTGCGAGCATTGGATGCATTTGCATTCACAAACCCAAGACAAACATGATGTGTGGCCGGAAATTGGTTTGCAAGCAAATCATCCAATTGTCCTTTTCCCTTATTGAATCTCACAATACGGGAGGACATGAGCTCATATTTCTTCTTAAGAGAAGAAATATTGGTATCCAAGGTGGACACCCGTGCTTTGAGCTCGTGCACTTGAGTTTTAAGAGAATCATTCTCTAAACCCAATTGTGTGTGTCGTGTAACTAGATCACTATTATCCTTAGGATGTGTTTGATCTAGTTGAGATTTGAGGTTATTCACCTCATCTCTCAAAGTGACATTTTGAGAAGCTAAATTTGTTTTCTCAAGAGTTAAAGTATCAACAATGGTGTCATTGTTGATAATGCATGGAATGGATGAATTGCTAACTTTCAATTTCTTTAAGCTAGTATATCTAAGCATTAAAGATTGATATTTAGCAAATAATTCTTCATTAGCAATGCGTAGTTCATCCATTGTTACATCGGTATCATCCGTGTCAGAATCACTCTCATCGCAGAGTGGATCTTCTCATGCCATGAAGCACATGTGGGTGCTCTCACCCTTCTCATCATTGGAATCACTTGATGATTCTTCGCTTGAGTCATCAAATGTACCTACGAGTTCTTTTTGCTTGTCTCTCTTGTTCTTGTCGGACTTGTGGTACTTCGGAGCCTTCCACTTCTCTTTTTTCTTAGCATTGGGCAATCCCTCTTGATGTGCCCTGGCTTATTATACTTAAAGCAAAGAGAAGAAGCATTATTGGTAGACTCAAATCTTTTGTTAGAGGAAAATTTAACTTTACGAAAGAAGCGTTGGATACTTCTTCGCCATTTGGGCCATTTCACCCAAATCCATCTCATTCTCTGATTCTTCACTATCGGAGGATGATGAATTGGTGTTGAATGCCAAAGCTTTCTTCTTGGCCTCCGAATGATTCATCATAGCTTGAATCTTTAATCAGTTCTCTCCTCTTACCTCATAAGACATGAGAGTCCCGATAAGATTCACAACTGTGTAATTCTTCACATCATTGACCTCCTCGATGGCGATCGCTCTTCTTTCCCATTTGGAGGTCATTCCCATGATGATCTTCCTTACCTTTTCAGGTTCGGTGTATATTTGGCCGAGGGCTTCCAATTCATTTGTGATGTCGGTAAAACGTCCGTACATCGATGCAATGCTCTCATTTTCTTGCAAATGAAACAAATTGAAGTTTTGCACGGCAACATATAACTTTTAAAGTTTTACCTTGTTCGTTCCCTCATGGGTAACGATGAGATGGTTCCAGATTTGATATGCACTCTTACATGTGCATATCTTGTTGAACTCATTAGGGTTCAACGCACAATAAAGAGCGTTCATTGCTTTTGCGTTGTTGACTTCGACGGTTTTTTCGGAAGTCATCCATTTTTCGAAATCCTCTTCGGTGGGCTCGACGTATTCCTTATGGAGGGTTCTCCAAAGTGAAGCACTCCTAAGGAACGTCTCCATCCAACATTTCTAATAGCCAAAGTTCGTGCCATTGAAACGTGGAGGATGCACCGTTGATTGACCTTCGAAAAGTGTGGACGCTCCATCACGATCGTGATTGTTGTACGAAGTCGACGGAGGAACGTTGTTGTTGTTGGATGCCATAACTATAACCTTGTGCTCTGATACCAATTGTAAGGATCCTGTCTATGGGGAAAACATTAGCAGGGGGTTGAATAATGTTTATGCAATTTAAAAAGATAGTTACACCAATTTAAATGCAATCCTACAAAATAATGCGGAATAGAAATTAAACCCAAAATGAAACACACGCAAACGCAGAGATGTTTCAAGGGTTTGGATTACCAAAGTCACTTCCCGACTTGTTCCCGGTAATCCTACGTCCCTTCCACCCGAATACCTCCGGATACTCAAGTTAGATCCCTAACTTGAGGTTTCCTTAAAACCCAATTGTAGCAACCCTACAAGTGAAATCGAAGTACAATCGATTGACCTTGACTCCCACAACTTGGGAGCAAGCAAAGCGCTCTCACAACTCGAGAGCAAATGCAAATAACGAAAGTTATGAAATTATGAAAGCAACACTTACAATCACATATGCCTTGAAGTAGAACTTGAAGGAGAAGTGTATTGTGTGTTGAAGACTCACTGGGAAAAGAGGAGAAAGCCCTTTCTCTTGACTGCACCAAATGCCTAGAGGATAACTCTTTGGTTCTAGGTTGGAGAGCAAGAGATCAAAGATTGGAATTCTTAGGGCTTTGGATTTGAGAGCTTTAAACTTTGGAATCAAAGCTTGAGATGAAAACTTGGAAGAATTAGTAACCTCTCAATGGAATAGTAGAAGTCCCTTATATAGGTTTCTGAAATCCACAAAATAGATTAGGCAAAAACCCTTTTGGAATCCGTGAGAAAATTCTCAACGGATAGAATCTGAGCTCGCGACAGTCGACTGTAGAGGAAATCACAGTCGACTGTTGCACAGTCAGCATGGGTAGGTGAGAATTCATAACAGTAACTTACCACGTGGACAGTCGACTGATGAAGTATAGACAGCCGACTGTTGAACCAACAGGCGACTGTAAATACTTTTACAGACGACTGGCCAAGAGATGGGTAAGTTGAAGAATTCTGGAAATCTTCTGAGAGAACAGGACATACGACTGATAAGGAAAAGACAGTTGACTATTACTCAGAACAGGCGACTGTAAATCCTTATACAGACGAATGTCAAATACCCTGAGAATTTCCAGAGAGCTGAGTCAACAAATTGACTCACAGACAGACGACTGTTGCATCATAGACAGTCGACTGATCCATTGGACAGTCGACTGTATATTCAACATTAGTCGACTGGCCGTAAAAGTCAGATCAACAAAGTTTAGGCAAAAGATAGATAGGCGAATGATTTACAAACCACAGTCGACTGTCACTTGGACAGGCGCCTGTGAATCGTTCATGAGTCGCCTGTGCGAATTAAAACAGAGAAGCCCAAAACTAGATTGTAAAATATTGTGCATAATAGGCGACTGTAGAACAAAACACAGTCGACTGTAAAATGTTCAGCAGTCGACTGTTATATATAATACAAGCACAATCAAACTAGAAACGAATTGGAGTCTAAGGACAATTGATCTAATGATGTCTTAAGACTGAAATGATGATGTGTGTGAGTGCTCCATCAAAGTTCTACTTCTAAGCTACATAATAGAAGAGTTAAAAGAAATTTACATTCATGAACTCTCTCTTATATCCAACGTATGAACTTGAAGTTTTCATGGAGCTTCAATCATCATCTACAATCATCCGATCCATTTCATTTGCCTTCAATGATCTTTGTGAGTCATCCATTGCTAGAAGATCTTCATAAATAGCTTAGGCAATGGATTAACTGCAAAATAAGAGATTAGCCACATGTATTTATGTTTGCTCATCATTAACACCAAGTAGGAAGAAGTCCAATACTCAACATCTTCAACAATCTTATTAGTAGTGTTAGTTTCAATAATAGAATCATTAATCTTAATATTACTAAGAGAATCACATATAGCATCTACACTATCATCAATAACATGAGGAAAATCAAAATCTTCATAAAATAATACGTGTAGTGATTCCTCGATCGTTGAAGAGGTTTTGTTGTATATCCGGTAGGCTTTGCTACGTGTGGAATATCCAACAAATATCCCTTCATCGGATCTTGGCTCAAATTTATCTAAATTACCAAAGGTGTTTTTGATAAAACATTTTGAACCAAAAACTCGAAAATATTTAACATGAGACTTTTTGTCATAGAATAACTCAAAACAAGTTTTGTTCGTTCAGGGTCTCACTAGGATCATATTGAGCACATAACATGTTGTGAGCACCGCTTCTGCCCAAAATTGTAGTCCAAGATGACTATCATGGAGCATAGTACGAGCACACTCAATAAGGGTCATATTCTTTCTCTCTACAACACCATTTTGTGGTGGTGCACGAGGAAAAGAGAAATTATGAGTTATCCTGGTGTCATCACAAAACTTTGTAAAAGACTCATTCTCAAATTCTCCTCCATGATCACTACGGATAGTGATAATGGTGTATCCTAAGAGATTCTAAATCTTCTTTGCAAATATGGTAAACTCTTCATAAGCTTCATTCTTATTAGTTAAGAATGAAACCAAAGTAAATCTAGAGAAGTCGTCAACGACAACTAATCCATAATGAGCATTGTCTAAAGAAGCGGTTCTAGTTGGCCCAAACAAATCTAGATGAAGAAGTTCTAGGGGCCTCTTAGAAGTAATGCCTTCTTCAAGCTTAAAAGATGATTTACTAAATTTACCTCTTTGACATGAATCACAAAAGTTTTTCTTACTAAAAGCAATTTTAGGAAAACCTTTGACTAGATCATGCTTACCTAACTTATATAAGTGCTTGAAATGAACATGACCAAAACGGCGATGCCAGAATAGTTGTTCATTTGTATTAGCAACTAAGCAATGTTCTACAGTTTTAGGCAAGCTCAAATAATAAATATTTTTACGCCTAATTTCGGCAAATAAAACATGCGAATTGGAATCAACAATATTACACAATCCTTCTCCAAAGTTACCCTTGTAACCTTTGTTACAAAGTTGACTAATGGAAATGAGATTGTGACACAAACCACTAACTAAATATACATTAGTAATTAAAGGTTTGGAGGAGTTTCCAACTATACCTTGTCACGCCCCGCTTCCCTAAAATGGAGGCGAGACGTGAAAAGGTCCGCACGAGAGTGGAGCTGTGAAGCCCCAAACCCGATAAGCGTCAATCTAACATAAGCAGGTCCCTGTAACCACAAACAGAACAACAATAATAACACAAGGAGAGACAGAAATGAAATCTCAAATATCAGAATTTGTCCAACATTAAAATTATTAAGTTCAACATCCAGAAAAGCCACCAGGCTAAAAGAAAGAGTCTAATGGCCCAGAACAAGGCCAACAAAAGGGACAACATAACAAAGTATAGGTGCTACGCACCGACAATAAAACAGTCTAAAACAAAAGGGGAAAGCTCAACGAAGACACTAGGACTGGTCTCCAGTGTCCACGTACTCCTCGCCAAACACAGGCTCGGGCTCGACGTCAGCAAACACCTCGTCCTCAACAATGAACTCAGGCTCAGGATCTAACATGTGTCACCCAAAAGAGTAAAGGGGCACATGTCAGCAAGTCTAAAAGACTTGGGCAAGGAAACTGAAAGTAAGGCAAACTAACAACCTAGCAGTTATAGTATGCATGACATGGCAGTTATGGTATTAGTGCACAAGTAAGACATGGTGAAACAATAAGTGCAAGAGAACAATTTATCAAGGCATGTCAAGAGTAGCCAAGCTACTATCAATCTCAATCTTTTCACTAGTCACGTTTCAAGTTGTTTGTAGATGTTTACGCCTTACAGCTTAACTATTGGACGTTCAAACTGATTGGCCGCTTAACACTACCCCAATCCCAGAGTTTACGCCTTACAACTGCAGTTGCTGATCGGGCAGACTCCCAGTTGAATGGCCGCTTAACTCTTACCCCAATACCCACGTGTAAACGAGCCAGGGTCCCTGTACACGAGCTCAGTAAATGAGCCAGGATTGCCCCGCATAAGAGCTCGTTTCCTGGAGCACAAGCCAGGAGCGTATTTCATTTGGCATAGGGGGTGCACCCAGCCTCAATCATTTCACAAGGTGTAGCGGAGCTACGCAATCACGGGAACACTTAAGAATGCAATGACATGACAATTTATTCGCGTACCGTTAATGGAAATTAAACATGACATGGTAGTTGTGCAACATGATAAATGTCGGTTCTAGCTTCGTTGTCAAGCTAGTTCCTAAAATTGCGCCTAGGCGAGTATCATTTCGTCGCCTAGTCTCTTTTACGCCTACAACAAGCAAATGGCCTAAGACATGGCCCAAAACCCTAAGTAGCAAGTTTCACTTGCCTAGCACCGAGGATGACAATCACGAAGGTTCGTCTCACGGACGCTAATCTACGTGGAAGTCACTGTTATGGAGAAACAATCATCAAAACAACATTCATTTCATTAGGATTTCACAAAAACACAAATGGGTTAAGAGAACATTAAGAGGTCGATTTATTACCGTATCGGAAGCGGAAGAATGATGCCGAGCAAGCACGGCAACGGAAGAAACGCTCCGGGGAACCTAGGGTTCAGATCTGGAATGGATGGGAAAAATCTGGAGAAATGGGGTTTTGGGGATTTTTGGGGTTGGAGATGGCCTAGGACATGGTGGTAGACCAAAATGGAGAGGGAAACTCCAAGGGAGGAAGGAATGGCTTGGGAAATGTTGGAGGGTGATTTGGGGAAGAAGGAGGCTCAGGAGAATGAAAAAGGGATGAAAGAAATCGTGGGTGGGGTTTAAATAGGGAGTGCTGGCGGCTGCCCAAAAATTAGGGTTTCGACACTGATTAGTCGGTCAATGAGCAACCACTGACCGACTAGTTTGGGAACTAGTCGGTCGGTTGACCAACGCAGAACGACTAAGTCCAAACAGTAACTCCTGTACAAAAATAGGATTTAGATTTAGTCGGTCAAAGAACAACTACTGACTGACTAGTTTCGAATCTAGTCGGTCGATGAACGTTCTTAGACCGACTATAAGAATGAATAGTACTTGGTATCAAAATGATCTTAAAGCTAGTCGGTTAAAGAACAATTGCTGACCGACTAGTTTGCAACCTAGTCGGTCGACCAATGTTCTTAGACCGACTAACGATAAACAGTAACTCCTGAGAAATTAACAAAGCCAACTAGTCGGTCCATGAAGGTTTGCCGACCGACTAAATCGTCATCTAGTCGGTCGGTTCCCCTTCTTATACCGGCTAACGTGCACAGAAAGTTCCGAAATGGAGCGCGAAGCTCCGGGATCGATTCCTAAGACTCCTAGGCTTGATCTAACAATAAGATACGACCGATATGAAGCCCGTCATGAATGACTTACTCCAAAATCGACAATTCTAAGGAAGAAGCTAGAAATCACGACGAAACGATCGAAAATGAAAGCTACGGAGACGAAAACCACGCACAAGGAGAAAATCCACCAAAACATATATATAATATAAATAATCCAGATACATGAAAACCATTTGTTACATCCTCCCCAACTTAAGAAAATTCCGTCCTCGGAATTTCCCAACACTCACGTGTCCGGAAACAAAAGTGGGTAGCGCTCTCGCATCTCATCCTCGTTCTCCTAAGTAGACTCTCCTGGCGAGCCGTGTCGCCACATCACCCTCACAAGATTGACAACCTTGTTCCGAAGTGACTTCTGACGCCTGTCCAGAATCAGCACTGGCTGCTGGTCATACGTCATATCAGGGCGAACGTTAATCTCCGAGAAATCCACAACATGAGATGTGTCGCTAATGTATCGACGAAGCTGCGACACATGGAAAACATTGTGAACTCCTTCCAAAGATGGCGGCAAGGCTAAGCGGTAGGCTAACTCGCCAACCCTCTCCAAAATGTCAAACGGTCCAATGTATCGCGGGCTCAACTTCCCTCGCTTCCCAAAGCGAATCACACTACGATTCGGGGAAATCCTCAGAAACACATGATCGCCCGGCTGAAACTCCAAAGGACGACGGTTAGCATCCGCCCAATGCTTAAAACGGTCCTGAGCAATCCTCAACCTCTCCCGAATGTTCCTGACAACATCCACGGCCTCCACAATCATCTCAGGTCCCAGCAGCTCCCGATCACCAACGTCATCCCAACTCAATGGCGATCGACATTTCCTCCCATAAAGAGCGGTGAAGGGCGCCATGCCAATACTCGCCTGGAAGCTGTTATTGTAAGAGAACTCTACCAGATGTAGATGGTCCTCCCACGAACCCTTGAAATCCAACATGCACGCCCTCAGCATGTCCTCCAAAATCTGAATCATCCTCTCGGACTGGCCATCCGTCTGCGGATGGTACGCCGTGCTGAAACTCAGACGCGTACCCAAACTCTTCTGCAAACTTTACCAGAACTGAGATGTGAACCTCGTGTCTCTGTCCGACACGATACTCACGGGGACTCCATGAAGTCGTACGACCTCCTGCACGATTCACGTTACATCACTATCTAAACTAGGAAAAGGAAATAAAAACGGAGAGTAAAAGAATTTACCTCCATATATCTCCTCGCTAGCGCCTCAGTGGACTGTCCCACTCGGAATGGAATAAAGTGCGCGGATTTGGTCAATCGATCTACGATCACCCAAATCGCGTCATTCTGCTTCGGACTCCGAGGTAGTCCAGTCACGAAATCCATAGTGATGTGTTGCCACTTCCACTCCGGAATCGGAAGCGGTTGTAGCAACCCTGCCGTACGCTGATGCTCCGCCTTCACTTGCTGGCAAACCAAACACTTGGCCACACTCCGAGCCACGCTCCTCTTCATGCCATGCCACCAAAAGTTCAGACGAAGATCCTGGTACATCTTGGTCCCACCAGGATGCACAGAATACGACGAACTATGTGCCTCCACCATCAACTCCTCTCTAATATCCCCAGCTGGCACACACAACCTGGCTCCAAACCTCAGCGAGCCATCCTCATGAATCAAAAAGTCAGTCCGTAGACCGGCTTCCACCTGCTCCCGAATCTTCACCAGCTTCGGATCCTCAGCCTGGCCAGCCTTGATTCGATCCACGATCGTCGACTGTATCTGCATACACATCAACGAAGAAGCCTCCCCAAGAAGAACAATCTCCACACCAGACTCGCAAAAATCATGCTGCAATCTCCACTGCGAGGTCAAAATCATCACCGCTGGAAGCCTACTCAGCGCATCAGGAACCACATTCACCTTGCCAGGGTGATACTGCAAATCAATCTCATAATCTGCCATGATCTCCAACCATCGACGCTGTCCCATGTTGAGCTCCTTCTGAGTAAAAATATACTTCAAGCTTTTGTGATCGGTGAAGATCTTCACTTTCTCACTCAGCAGGAAGTGCCTCCAAATCTTAAGAGCAAACACAACAGCAGCCAACTCCAAATCATGTGTCGGGTAATTCTTCTCATGGGCCTTGAGCTGACGAGATACATACGCCACAACATGCCCGTGCTGATGCAACACACAACCGAGACCCTTGCCAGAAGCATCGCAAAAGATCTCAAATCCACCGCTGCGATCAGGCACAACAAGAATAGGGGCAGTCGTCAATCTCTCCCTCAGAACACCAAAAGCATTCTCACAATCACCCGACCAAACAAAAGGTACATCCTTCCGCGTCAATCTGGTCATCGGCTCAGCAATACGGGAAAAGTCCTTAATGAAGCGCCGATAGTAACCAGCAAGCCCAAGGAAACTCCGAATCTCAGACGCTGACTGCGGAACAGGCCACTCTCTGATGGCCCTGACCTTCTCAGGATCTACTGAAATACCATCTCCAGTCACCACATGCCCAAGAAAAGCAACTCTGTCCAGCCAAAACTCGCACTTCGAAAATTTAGCATATAACCGATGCTTCCTCAAAATCTCCAACACCGTCCTCAAGTGCGATGCATGCTCCTCCTCCGACTTAGAATAGATCAGAATGTCGTCAATAAAGATAACGACAAACTTATCCAAAAAGTCGTAGAAAATCAGATTCATCAGATTCATGAAAACTGCGGGTGCATTGGTTACACCGAAAGGCATAACCACAAACTCGTAATGTCCATACTTCGTCCTGAACGCTATCTTTGGAACATCATCCTTCTTCACCTTCAAATGATGATAACCACTCCACAAATCCAACTTCGAAAACACCCTCGAACCTCCAAGCTGATCAAAAATATCATCAATGCGAGGTAACGGGTATTTATTCTTGATGGTTACCGCATTCAACTCCCGATAGTCCACGCACATGCGACGCGAACCATCCTTCTTCTTCACCAGCAGCACCGGTGCTCCCCACGGAGACACACTAGGGTTGATATAACCCTTCTGCAAAAGCTCATCCAGCTGCTTCAGCAATTCCTCCAACTCAGCGGGTGTCATACGATACAGCGCCTTCGAAATCGGTTGCGCTCCCGGAACAAGATCAATAGAAAATTCGAGAGCTTGATCAGGTGGAAAACCAGACATCTCCTCGGGGAAGACGTCATCAAAGTCCCGCACAACCGCTGGCCTCTCCAGCTCCATCTGCATAGCCACAAACTCCACCGGCCTGGCCCGAAACCTGACAGGACCAAGCGAGCTGCTACCTCAGCTGAACTCAAATACTGGATGTCCGGGAATCTCGAACACCACCTTCTTCCTCCGACAGTCGATCGTAGCATAGAAGCTCGCAAGCCAGTCCATCCCAAGAACTGCATCATAGTTGATGATGTCGTGGACAATGAAATCAGCGTAAAGCTCATGTCCACAAACCACCAACGAGCAAGAATTGCAACCAAGATGCACCGAGACCACGCCATTCCCTGTAACGATATTCCAACTCTCAGAAAGAGGGGACGTCGACAAGGAATTCTTCTCCACGAAGCTCCGAGAAATAATGCACATCGATGCACCAGAGTCAAAGAGAACTCGTGCAGGAAATGTGCACACCAAAATCACACCTAACAAGCAATTAACAATCAAACCCTAGTCTAGCAAACAATCATGTTCAAGCAAACAACATAATCTAACAATCAAAACTAGCTAGGAAAGTAACAGCTAGATTGAGGATTACCTGCGATAACCTCATCCACAGCCTCGCTCTCCACAGTGGTCATCAGAAAAGCCTGCCTCCTTGGCGGAAAAGCCTGCCAAAAAGCCTGCCTCTGTGGAACAAGAGCTGCTCCACGTCCAGCAGGAACAGGCACTCTCTGCTGCAACGGCTGTGCTGCAACAGGTGCCCTCCGCAGCTGATTCGCATGCCGACAATCCTTCGCGACATGAGAAACATCACCACAAACCAAACACTGGCCCAAAAACTTCCTACACTGATCCTTGATGTGGCCAGGCTTGCCGCAGAAATGGCAAGTCTTCTGATTAGGCCCTCCTGGCCTCTTGAACTGCACCGGATGATTAGGCTTGAAACCAGGCCTAACCATCGCTCTGGCCTGCTCCATAGGCCTCTTCCCAGCACCAGAAACATGTCCTCTCCTCTGACTCAGGTTCAGCTCCTGCCTCCTCGCAGCGACCAGAACCTTCTGATAAGAGTCCAGATCAGAGGAAGACACAAAGCTCTGAAGCTCCAAAGCAAGCCCCTGCAGGAACCTCTGAGCCCTCTCATCAGCATCCTGCACCATCTTCGGTGCGAACCGACTCAGCCTAATGAACTCTTGGTGGTACAGGTCCACCGTCAAGCTCCCTTGCTTCAGATCAATAAAGTGCTGCAGCATCTCCTTCCTAGCAGCCTTCGGAAAGAACTCCTCATCAAACCTGGACTTAAAGGTAGCCCAAGTTATCGGCTCCACCAGCATCTTCTCTTCAGCATCCCACTAGTTCCGAGCATTATCCTTGAGTTGCCTCTTCGCTAAATCAACCCATCCAGCCGGGGTGATCTTGGCCATCTTCAAATTATCCTCAATGTTCCGAATCCACTCATCGGCAGCCAGAGGACCCTCAGACCCATCAAAATAAGCAGGACCCAGCTCCCGAAATTGCTTTGCTCCCGGCTCGGAGCGAGGGGCATCTTAGATCGCCCGACCAGCTCGAACAACTGGAGCATTCTGGACTTGCAGGAGCACGCCCTGCTACACCTGCATAATCTGAAGCATCATCCGCATCATCTCTCCATTGGTGGGTTCCCGCTCAGGCTCCTCGTCATGAGGGGACGCACCACAGCCTCCACCACGGGTGAATCGCCTTCCTGCCATCTAATGACACAGAAAACGAAACGATTAGAATCATAGCTTATGACTCGGATGTCGAACTTAGTTTATTGGACATTCTAATATTATTATCGTCATTCCGATAATCGCAGTTACAGAAGTGGACCTGCATGGGCCACCAACAAAACCTGTCATGCCCCGCTTCCCTAAAATGGAGGTGAGACGTGAAAAGGTCCGCACGAGAGTGGAGCTGTGAAGCCCCAAACCCGATAAGCGTCAATCTAACATAAGCAGGTCCCTGTAACCACAAACGGAACAACAATAATAACACAAGGAGAGACAGAAATGAAATCTCAAATCACAGAATTTGTCCAACATTAAAATTATTAAGTTCAACGTCCAGAAAAGCCACCAGGCTAAAAGAAAGAGTCTAATGGCCCAGAACAAGGCCAACAAAAGGGACAACATAACAAAGTATAGGTGCTACGCACCGACAATAAAACAGTCTAAAACAAAAGGGGAAAGCTCAACGAAGACACTAGGACTGGTCCCCAGTGTCCACGTACTCCTCGCCAAACACAGGCTCAGGCTCGGCGTCAGCAAACACCTCGTCCTCAACAATGAACTCAGGCTCAGGATCTAACATGTGTCACCCAAAAGAGTAAAGGGGCACATGTCAGCAAGTCTAAAAGACTTGGGCAAGGAAACTGAAAGTAAGGCAAACTAACAACCTAGCAGTTATAGTATGCATGACATGGCAGTTATGGTATTAGTGCACAAGTAAGACATGGTGAAACAATAAGTGCAAGAGAACAATTTATCAAGGCATGTCAAGAGTAGCCAAGCTACTATCAATCTCAATCTTTTCACTAGTCACGTTTCAAGTTGTTTGTAGATGTTTACGCCTTACAGCTTAACTGTTGGACGTTCACACTGATTGGCCGCTTAACACTACCCCAATCCCAGAGTTTACGCCTTACAACTGCAGTTGCTGATCGGGCAGACTCCCAGTTGAATGGCCGCTTAACTCTTACCCCAATACCCACGTGTAAACGAGCCAGGGTCCCTGTACACGAGCTCAGTAAATGAGCCAGGATTGCCCCGCACAAGAGCTCGTTTCCTGCAGCACAAGCCAGGATCGTATTTCATTTGGCATAGGGGTGCACCTAGCCTCAATCATTTCACAAGGTGTAGCGGAGCTACGTAATCACGGGAACACTTAAAGAATGCAATGACATGATAATTTATTCGCGTACCGTTAATGGAAATTAAACATGACATGGTAGTTGTGCAACATGATAAATGTCGGTTCTAGCTTCGTTGTCAAGCTAGTTCCTAAAATTGCGCCTAGGTGAGTATCATTTCGTCGCCTAGTCTCTTTTACGCCTACAACAAGCAAATTGCCTAAGACATGGCCCAAAACCCTAAGTGGCAAGTTTCACTTGCCTAGCACCGAGGATGACGATCATGAAGGTTCGTCTCACGGACGCTAATCTACGGGGAAGTCGCTGTTATGGAAAAACAATCATCAAAACAACATTCATTTCATTAGGGTTTCACAAAAACACAAATGGGTTAATGATCACTCCTTATTTTACACCCTTTTCCCGCATGTTTGCATGCCATTTTGATCGCCCAAATCATGTTTTTCACGATATATCGACGATATTGCGATGCTTTTCACGATTTGTTGTTTTTGTCGCATTTCAGGTGATTTGGCGCGATTAGGAGTGATCTCGAGATGCGTGTAATCTAGACGGCCACCGACGACCTCCCCGAGGGGTATTTTGCTGTTGGAGAGGAGCGGAAGAAGAATGGACGTCGCCGGAGCGACGAGGAGGCCAAAACGACCAGTTTGGGCATTTTTTGTGTCCCACTCGGCCGAGTGGAGGAGCCACTCGGCCGACCAGCGAGACACTGCTCGGCCGACCAATTCAGACACGAGTTACCTGTGCACTCGGCCGAGCACAGAAGACCCACTCGGCCGAGTGACGATACCACGTCCGCCCGAGTGGCGCCCAGACGAAGGCCCTCAAAAAGACCGAAGTTACTGTTTTTCGGCCATCTGAGCTTCAGAAGACCCACTCGACCGAGTGGCAAATCCCGTCCGCCCGAGTGAAGTGAAGCCATCGGCCGAGTGACGACAACTCACTCGGCCGAGCCGCCCCCGAACTGAAGACCCCTGAAGCCCACGACTTACTGGAAATTGACAGGGTTTTCACTCGGCCGAGCGACTTTTGTCACTCGGCCGAGTGCGATGCGCTGCCTGTAGCGAAATTTGCGGAAAACAGGCTGTGCAGGGGCGTTTTGGTCAGGATTTTTAGACGATTTTTGGGGCTATTTAAGCTCTGTTTTTACCCTAGTTTTAGGGCCACCTCTCAGATTTTTTGCAGCTTTTTGAGTCTACTTTTTAGTTTTATTAATTGTGATTGGTGAAGAGAAAAACTTGGATTTTTGTTGGGTTGATTGAAGATCTACATTGGTTTGCACTTCTCTTCCACAAAAACTCTATTTTTATTGTTTATATCATAGTTGTGATGAATTCCATTGTCTATTTCTTTGCCAATTATTGTGCTATTGCTATGATTAGTGAGTAGTCTCCACGTCTTGGGACGTGGGGATGAACCCTACGAGCCCAATTTCGTATTTGTGTTGAATTGGTAGAAATTGAGCTAGGATTGTTATTAGGGATTAGATTGGGATCGAATTACTACGGATAGCTAGGTATTCGCATCAATTGGGATTTGCAAGAGATTGGATCCCAATTCGATGGGAAGCCCTAGAAATCCGAATTGGGTTGGAGTCGGATTTTCGAAGTATCGGTTTGCAAGAAATTGGACCGATGCTAGGATCTCCGGTTGCAATTCCGTGCCGATACCCGTTTGCAAGAGATTGGACGGGTAGGAACTATCCTAATCTTGATTGTGGACCGAGTTTGCAAGAGATTGGGCTCGGTGCGCAATTGGACGATGATGTTGATCCTAATGCTAGCTTCCCTAGGGTAGGGTTTGCAAGAGATTGGACCCAAACCCAGGATAGCTATAGACCGGCAACAGCGCGAGAGCGTGAGCTTGGTTCCACATTTAGTTGCAACTAGTTCATCCGAATTCTCATCCTAGCGATTTCGATACCGGCGAACCACAATTGTGAAATACGGTGAGTAGTGGGGATTCCCCATTCCCTAGGCGTTCTCTATTTGATTTGATATTTTGCACTTTTGTCTGACGATTGTGACAGGATCGCCCAAGGCAGTTATCCCTCTGAATAGCCAGGTTGATTAGGAGCAAGCACGGTCATTCGTCCTCCCTGTGTTCGATACCCGCTCGCCGCTATACCGTGCGCTTGCGGTAAAACTACAACCGTCGCCTCGGGACGTGTACGCCGGGGCGCGACCAAGTTTTTGGCGCCGTTGCCGGGGAGGCGATTGCGTTTGATTCTTTCTCACCTAGCTATTTCTCTCTTTTATTTTCTTTTTATTTTATTTCTTTTACCATTATTATTTCCTTTGCTATTTTTACCTAACCCTTCCACGGTACTAATCATCTCTTTGAAACTCTGTTTTCACTGTGCATGTACACTCGATCTACGGCGGACCCAGAAGACTTATTATTTGATCCCGAGATCGAACGTACCGCGCGGAGACTTAGAGCGGAAAAGAGACAAGATCCGGAAGGGAGGTATATGACCAACCCGGAAACTCCTGAAGAATTGGCGGCAAGGATGGCAAGGATAATCTCGATTCGAGATAGGCTTCGGCCTAAGACTTCTTCTACCACCTCGTCCATTGCCATGCCGGGGTTGGCGGCCGACAAGAACTTCGAGCTAAAGACTGGATTGGTGGTGTTGATGCAACAAGACCCGTTTCATGGGAACGCACATGAGAACCCCCACTACCACATCCAACTATTCTTGTCAAAGTGCGCCACATTCCAGATGCCGGGGGTCTCCAACGACGCTATCAGACTGCGCCTCTTCCCCTTCACGCTTAAGGACAAGGCACTCTATTGGTTGAGGACGCAGGCTGACGGAGTCTTCACTACTTGGGACGAGTTGGCGAGCGCATTTATTGACAAATTCTATCCGCCATCCAAGACGGTGAAGATCCGGAGCGCTCTCATGTCCTTCAAGCAAGGACCACAGGAGACGCTCTATGAAGCTTGGGAGCGATTTAAGGATTTACAGCACCAATGCCCGCACCACAGTATAGAGGACTGGGAGCTAGTTCATAGCTTCTACAACGGTCTCCAACCGGGGACCAAACAAATTATTGATGCCGCGGCGAATGGTGCAATCTTGTCAAAGACTCCCGAGGAAGCTACGGCCCTAATTGAGGAGATGGCCTCAAATAACCAACAGTGGGGCGATGAGCGAGGACACTCCACATCCTCCTTAAAGCCAACTAGCATCTACGAGGCAAAGGCCGTAGCGGAGCTCATGAGCAAATTTGATTCTCTCCACAAGGTGGTGGAGAGATTGGAGAAATTCATCACGGAGCCCCAAGGAAACCCATCCACCTCCGCACCGACCAACCAAATGTGTGATTGGCAAGACCAATCTCAAGTCATGTACTCGGGAGGAGAGCAAGGAGAAGGATCCTTGGAGCAAATACAATATGTTGCGGGGAACCAAGGGTATTGGTCCAATCCGGCCGCAAGAAATCATCCGGGATTCTCCTACGCCAACAATGAAGGAGCCTTGAACCCGCCACAACCACCGCCTCAACAAGCTCGACCACCACCACCCCAACAACAAAACTATCCACCGAGGGGGCCTCCGCAACAAAACTTTCCACCGAAGCAACAAGTCCCACCGTATAGGCCTCCCGGATACAACCAAGGGTGGAGGAATCAAAATCAAAACCCTCCACAAGCTCCTCAACGAACCGACTTCGAATCTAGAGTGGAGGCGTTCATGGTCGAGCAAAATAAGGTGAATGCTACTTTGAAGGCGGGGCAAGAATCTCTCTATACCGTAGTGGCTCAAATATCGGAGCAATTGGCATTGCTCAACCGGAACACTCAAAGATTGCCGGCGTAACCGGAGCAAAACCCACGGGGCAACACGGGCCACATCAACGCCGTAGTTGCCGTCACTACTAGAGGCGGGAAGGACACCACCCCCGCCATGATTCCTATTGAGGAGGCCGTGGAGGAAAGCTTGGAGCCGGTTGAGCCGGTAGTTGAGGTTGATAAGGAGAAGGAGCCACAAGACAAGGAGAAATCTAGGGCGGAGCGATTAATTGAGGAAAGGCGCTTCATGCCACCGGTCCCATTCCCCCAAAGACTAGCGAAGGCAAAAATGGAGAAAAGGCTAGCGAAATTCCTCGAGTATCTAAGGGGAGTTAGCCTCAATATTCCCTTCCTCGACGCCATCGTCGAGATCCCCACGTATGCTAAATTTTTGAAGGACTTGATTTCGGGGAGGAAAAGGAAGGAGAAGATAATGCTAGCCGAGGAGGGCTCTTGGTTCACCAAGAGAGAGAAGGAGCCGGCAAAATTTAAAGATCCGGGGAGTTTTCGGATTCCTTGCACTTTGGGTGGCGTGCCTCTTCAAAAGGCGTTGGTCGATCTTGGGGCTAGTGTGAGTCTCATGCCCCTCTCCATGTTCTTAAAGCTTAACACCGGGACAAAGTTGAAACCCACCGACATGCGCATTCAATTAGCCGATGGACGGATAACAAGGCCGGTGGGGATTGCCGAAGACATCCCACTTCAAGTCCCGGGTGGAATATGCTTGCCATGTGACTTCGTCATCATGGACATTAAGGAGGAGGGAGACACCTCATTGATACTTGGGCGCCCATTCCTCGCCACCGCCGGAGTCATCGTCGACGTGCGCGAAGGTACCTTAACCTTAAACGTCGGAAACATCGAGGTGGAGCTCCACATTCCCAAGGCAATGAAGCACATGCCTTACCATGAGGAGCTCGATTATATGGACCTCCTTGATGAGGTGATAGAGGAGGCGATTCCTCACTCAATTGGTGCCCTTTTTGACGAAGAATTGGATGAAGGCCCGGATTTAGGCCATGCGGACAATAATGATGATTCCCCCGACTTCTCCGCTGATGAAGATGAAGGCGACGCTGATGTCGCAAGGATTCGAGAGCTCTGCAAGCTCTCGAAATCAAAGTCTCCAAAGAAAGCTCCGCCGGTACGGAAATCAGCATCGCCGGCTAAGCCGTTGACCGGGGCAAATGCTAGCTTGGGGGAGCCTCCCCCCAACACTATTCGAGATAGGAGACCACCGCGGGAGAACGCTTCGCCGCCACGTCCGAATCCAAGCGCGCTCCCCGGAAAGTTTGACGGGTGCATCTCATATGCACCAAACATCCCGCATTGATTGAAAATTATAGGGGGTCGAGCTCACGACCTAAAACGAGCGCTTGTCAGGAGGCAACCCGGCGGTTTTTGCTTTATTTTCGCTTTTTCTTTATTTTCGTTTTAGAAATTTTTAGTGTTTTGAGTCATCCGATCAAAAATTTTGCGATAACGGGTCCTATTTTTCTTGACAGGAGAGGAGATAGGTAGATCATCATGAGGAGGTTGAACGAGACGATGAGGAGCGCCCTAAGAAGGCGTTCGACGCTTAGGAGGAGCATGAAATCGACTGGAGGAAGAAAGACGGAGTTTAGAGCCTAAACGAAGACAAACAGCAGAATGCAAGGCTCACTCGGCCGAGTATACTAGTCACTCGGCCGAGTACAGAAGTTCGTCCGGCCGAGCCGCTCACGAACAAGGGAAGTCTGTTGTACCCAACTCTCTGTCTATTTTCCTCATTTCATCATAACTGCTACTCGGCCGAGTATATATATTCACTCGGCCGAGTGAAACGGATACCCTCCTTGGGCGAGTCATGCCGAGTAGCTTGAGTCACTCGGCCGAATGGACTTACTCCACTCGGCCGAGCCTGGCAAAGCCACTCGGCCGAAGCGATATCGGGGAGAAATTTTTATTTGCCTCGCTCGGCCGAGTGATCACGTCACTCGGCCGAGTCGTGACTTTTTAATATAAAGCCAAGGGGGGCGCAGTTTTCGAAAACGAAAAACACCCTTTCGCCCGCGCCCCCTCATCTTCCCCTCGCCCGATCGCGCCTCGCCCGACACCCACTCGCCCGCACGCGCCGCCGCTCGGCCTGCCGCCGCCGGCCGACCGCCGCCGCCACCCGCCCGAGTCGCCGCCGGCCACCCCCGTCTCCGGTCACCTCCGGTTCGCTTATTTTCACCATTTTCTTCTCTTTTTGCGTAGTTTTTGAGGATCCGTGTGTCAATCGAACCCCTAACCCGAATCAAGTCACATATCTATCTGTTATACCCCTATTGCTCCATACATTTTGATTATTACTCGCTGATATCGCTTTTCCATGCGCAGGTTGCTTTTTGGAGCTTAGGGGAGCTCAGGGGAGCTTCTACGGGCTGCTCAGGACTTCGTGGAGGCGCGGACTTCGCACGCTTCCACTACTTAGCACTCGCGGCGTGTTTGGGTAAACTCTTTCCACTCTTTGTGCACACGCCGCACTTTTCACTTTTTCGGCGCGCGCTCGGGGCAGATATGCCGCCCCGGACACGGCCGCGGTCGAAGAGAGCTTCCGCCAAGCGGAAGCGGTCGGATGATGCCGGCCCCTCCCACGAGTTGGAGGACTCTCCTCCACCGTCTCCCACACACCCCGCACAGCCTGCAGGCTCCGCACACCCCGCACAGCCTGCAGCGCACCCACAGCCCGCACAGCCTCTCCCCGCCGATCCACAGCCACCACCACCGGCTCCACTGGTCGGGCCGCTCGGGATTACGTTCCGAGACGACGCACACCGCGCCGTCTTCGAGCGTATCTCCCAGCGCTCGATCGTACCCTCCAGGTTCGCACACCTCGCTGACCTAGGACGCCTGGGGGTACTTGAGGGGATGCTCACGTTGTACGACAACGTGGGCTGGCGAGATTTTTTCCAGGTGTCGGCGGATACTTTTACCCGTCCGACACTTGAGGTTTTGAGTTCGATCGCCCGGACCGATGAGGGATGCTCATTCCGGTTCATGGATCGAGAGTGCCAGGTCACTCTCGATATGATGAGAGCATTTTTCTCTTGGCCCGCAGTCCCCGGAGCCGATCGCGGTTATGGCCCCACACATATCCCTCCACCCTCTTTCGACGCCGGTGCCTTCTGGGCACGTATCACGGGTCTCCACGCCGCCTTTGACCCTAGTAGGGCCAAGGCCTCGGCCATCGTACATCCCTGCCTACGCATTGCCCAGCGCCTCATGGCGACTACCTTTTTGGCCAGATATGAGCCGGGCACGATGTCTACGCCAGAGCTTTACATGCTCTATGCGATGACACGTCCCAGAGCTCTGTCTAGGGATGGAGACGAGCTTGTCCCCGCCGTCGTGATCGATATCGCGGCATGGTACTTAGACCGCATCATTGTATCGGTGGGCGCTCGCTCACCGATATGCTGCGGCGGCCTGATTACCCTGCTGGCTCTTATGACCGGCGAGGATTTCCCCGACGACCTGCGACGCGTTCCGGGCCCCACTTCCTTGTCGATAGACGTTTTGGCCCGGATGAAGATGCTACGTCCGCACGGTGAGCGTCACTGGGTCTGGTTGCATGGCCCCTATGGGGCCGATTACATGATTCTCCCGAGCCCTGCTCGGACTCTGATTGCACCAGCCCACGTTGACTGGCTTCCGGCGATGGATGTCCTCATCCCCGCCGCCTACGTGCTCGAGGCCGAGGAGGCCGAGCAGGGCCCCGCTGCCCCCGCTGCCCAGGCTGCTCCCGCAGACCCTGCTGCGCACCCTGCCGAGCCTGCTGCCCACCCCGTCGACCCTGTGGCCTCTCAGCCTGTTCCAGACGTTTCCACTGCTCTTGACACTTCTGTCCCTACCTCTGCCTGTGTCGAGAGTACTTTTGCTGAGCCCACTTCCACCACTGTCACCACTTCCGAGGCTGTCCCCACCACTCCCGCTGCCACCTCCGGCCCTCTGTCCGTGGAGCCTCTTTGCTCCGCTCTCCCCCAGCGCCCGCTGACCTTTGTTGAGAGTGGAGAGCCCTCGTTCGTTTCGGTCGTGGAGACCATGGTTAGCATGATCTCCGCTGGGGCTACACCTTTTGGACCACACACTTCCGCCCCAGCGGGAGATTCCTCTGTCTCCACAGCTGCCGTATTCTCCGAGAGCGTCGTGGCGTCTGTCCACACTTCTGTGCCACCGACCTCACTAGCCGCCTCGCAGCCGCTTTTGTACTCTTCTTCCGCTGCCGCTGCCTCCACTTCTCACCGCCCGCCCCGGCCTCACACTGAGGCCCGGCCCACATTTCCTGGCACGGCACCTTTTGTCCCATTCCCTGCTGAGCCCGTTACATACTCCCCACGTGTACGCCAGCCTCGCCCTGCGCAGCCTAGACCGGTGCGTCCCTCTGCACCACCCCCGCCCGACACTGTACTGCAGAGCATACGTGCTCTTGAGGTGGCGGTGAGTGGTCTTAGAGGAGACCTTCGGACCCTGTCCTCCACCGTCTCTACGATGGCTGGACGCTTTGACCTGATCCCTCAGATCCACTACTGCCTGACACAGATCTTAGAGCGTCTCCCGCGCGTACCCCCACCCACCCAGCAGGTTCCCACACACGTTCCCACACACACTCGACCTGCTTCCACTCCCACGCCCACCCCAGCTCAGCAGCCTACACCACCACCACCCCCTCCGCCTCAGGACGGAGACGGCGCGGCACCGCCTTCTTAGGCACTCTTGATGCCTTTATCTATTCCTGCCATTGTGCTGCCCGTCTCTGCTGGGTCCTGATGCACTTTTGTCCACCCCCCCCCTCCCCCTCACTATTTTTGGGATTATATTTTTGATCATTTCTTTATGCGCATATCATATCATATCTACTTGGGATTCTCATTTTGATCACATCTATATATATCTTTTTGGGAGAGAGGGAGAGCTTTTGGTGACCCATTTATACTCGTATCACTCATATCTGTGCATGCATCATATCCGCATCATATTTTCGTTTCTTAATTTTTCATTTTATTATCCTTTTTCTTTCCCTCATGCATGCATCCTCACTAGCCCCTCACACTTCTTGTCTCTCGGTGTGCCACACCTTGCACATTGAGGACACTGTGCCGTTTAGCTTGGGGGAGTGAGCTCTCACGTTCTTTTTCGATTTGCCACCTTTATTTTCAGTTTTTCACACCGCTTTTCACTTTTGCACTCATTTTTCGTTATTTTCCTTTTGTTTTGCCATGCATCACGTTTTCCTTACTTTCCTGTGTGCCGCATTGCATAGTTCTATTTTCCTTTTATCTTTACTTCTTCTTTTTTTTTTCATCTCATGCTAGAGATGAATTTTCTGTGATGATGTCTACGTGGAGTTAGCTTATTCTATATGCATGCTATATTTGTCGTGTCTTAGATTTCATTTCTGATATCATATGCTATGACTCGCTTGCATTTAGGAATAGGAGCCCACACTTTTTCCTCATGAAAATGGATGAAATTTTATTATTAGCTGAGCCTGAATATTCATATGTATGCTATCACAGAAAACACACCAAGATTCACGCATTGAATGCCTATATCTGGAGCACTGACTTCTTTTCCTTTATCACTTCTATATGCATGAATTGTACACTTCACTTCCGGATGATTGAATAATGGTTAGCTATGATATATCTGGATTAGTTAGCTTTTTTGTGATCGAAACTGAGTAGATTAGATTACCCTGCTGAAGTTGTCGTGCATGTCTTATAGAGTGAGCCGAGAGTTATATTTATTTCTTTCTCCACAAATCTTGAACATCATTTCTCTACTTTTAAAATCATTGGTGAATCTCCCCTTAGTGATTCTATTTTATGGCATTTCCCCCGCTATTAATTCCTAGCTCCAAATCTCTTCTTCCAAAAAAAAAGAAAAAAATATATAATAAAAGAGAGAAGAACATTCTCGTATATCATTATCTCTCTTTGAATTGGGATCATTGTATATAAAAAAAAGAAAAAAAAAGAAAAAAAAGAGAGAAAAGAGAGAAAAGAGGAAAAATCCTCAATAAAAGATCCCATCTCGCTTATTTTCTTTCTTCTTTCTCTTCTTTGCCTTTGGAGCTATATAAAAATGGGGATGTAAATATTTTTGTGCCACCACGCTTATAGATAAGCTTGGGGGAGGAGATCCATTGATGTGTGAGAGAGCGACTACTTGACATTGCACGACAACCTAGGCTAAGTAATATTCTATACTCGGTGAGATTGTTTCTAGCTTTACGAAATCCAGAAATCTAAGCCTAGCATTCATTTCATGAAACCCATACTTTTCTATTCTCTCTATTCTATGATGTGATACTCTTATACTCCAGATAGAAAGCGTTCAATTGAAAAGTGTGTGATCTGAGACTTGTATACCGCTTTAGATGACTCAGGCGATGTTAATTTTAAAATCATTCCGTTTTTCATGATTATACCGTTGTTCGTGGGTTTTCTATTTTCTACTTGCACTATTCTACTATGATATCAAAATGAGATTCTTTGACATGTATTTCTCACTCGGTGCATGCTATAAGAGTAGGTGAAACCCACGTCCTGAGGAAATGATCTAGCATCCTACCTCTTCTTTCTTTCTTTCTTTATTTTCGTTTGGTTTTCATTCTTCTTCGTTTTTCATTTTTTTTCTTCGTTTTTCGCCGTTTTCGTTTTCCGAATCCACCGGGTTCGCTTTTTACTTATCTTCCTCGAGGACGAGTAAGAGGCAAGCTTGGGGGATTTTGATCACTCCTTATTTTACACCCTTTTCCCGCATGTTTGCATGCCATTTTGATCGCCCAAATCATGTTTTTCACGATATATCGACGATATTGCGATGCTTTTCACGATTTGTTGTTTTTGTCACATTTCAGGTGATTTGGCGCGATTAGGAGTGATCTCGAGATGCGTGTAATCTAGACGGCCACCGACGACCTCCCCGAGGGGTATTTTGCTGTTGGAGAGGAGCGGAAGAAGAATGGACGTCGCCGGAGCGACGAGGAGGCCAAAACGACCAGTTTGGGCATTTTTTGTGTCCCACTCGGCCGAGTGGAGGAGCCACTCGGCCGACCAGCGAGACACTGCTCGGCCGACCAATTCAGACACGAGTTACCTGTGCACTCGGCCGAGCACAGAAGACCCACTCGGCCGAGTGACGATACCACGTCCGCCCGAGTGGCGCCCAGACGAAGGCCCTCAAAAAGACCGAAGTTACTGTTTTTCGGCCATCTGAGCTTCAGAAGACCCACTCGGCCGAGTGGCAAATCCCGTCCGCCCGAGTGAAGTGAAGCCATCGGCCGAGTGACGACAACTCACTCGGCCGAGCCGCCCCCGAACTGAAGACCCCTGAAGCCCACGACTTACTGGAAATTGACAGGGTTTTCACTCGGCCGAGCGACTTTTGTCACTCGGCCGAGTGCGATGCGCTGCCTGTAGCGAAATTTGCGGAAAACAGGCTGTGCAGGGGCGTTTTGGTCAGGATTTTTAGACGATTTTTGGGGCTATTTAAGCTCTGTTTTTACCCTAGTTTTAGGGCCACCTCTCAGATTTTTTGCAGCTTTTTGAGTCTACTTTTTAGTTTTATTAATTGTGATTGGTGAAGAGAAAAACTTGGATTTTTGTTGGGTTGATTGAAGATCTACATTGGTTTGCACTTCTCTTCCACAAAAACTCTATTTTTATTGTTTATATCATAGTTGTGATGAATTCCATTGTTTATTTCTTTGCCAATTATTGTGCTATTGCTATGATTAGTGAGTAGTCTCCACGTCTTGGGGCGTGGGGATGAACCCTACGAGCCCAATTTCGTATTTGTGTTGAATTGGTAGAAATTGAGCTAGGATTGTTATTAGGGATTAGATTGGGATCGAATTACTACGGATAGCTAGGTATTCGCATCAATTGGGATTTGCAAGAGATTGGATCCCAATTCGATGGGAAGCCCTAGAAATCCGAATTGGGTTGGAGTCGGATTTTCGAAGTATCGGTTTGCAAGAAATTGGACCGATGCTAGGATCTCCGGTTGCAATTCCGTGCCGATGCCCGTTTGCAAGAGATTGGACGGGTAGGAACTATCCTAATCTTGATTGTGGACCGAGTTTGCAAGAGATTGGGCTCGGTGCGCAATTGGACGATGATGTTGATCCTAATGCTAGCTTCCCTAGGGTAGGGTTTGCAAGAGATTGGACCCAAACCCAGGATAGCTATAGACCGGCAACAGCGCGAGAGCGTGAGCTTGGTTCCACATTTAGTTGCAACTAGTTCATCCGAATTCTCATCCTAGCGATTTCGATACCGGCGAACCACAATTGTGAAATACGGTGAGTAGTGGGGATTCCCCATTCCCTAGGCGTTCTCTATTTGATTTGATATTTTGCACTTTTGTCTGACGATTGTGACAGGATCGCCCAAGGCAGTTATCCCTCTGAATAGCCAGGTTGATTAGGAGCAAGCACGGTCATTCGTCCTCCCTGTGTTCGATACCCGCTCGCCGCTATACCGTGCGCTTGCGGTAAAACTACAACCGTCGCCTCGGGACGTGTACGCCGGGGCGCGACCAGTTAAGAGACCATTAAGAGGTCGATTTATTACCGTATCGGAAGCGGAAGAATGATGCCGAGCAAGCACGGCAACGGAAGAAACGCTCCGGGGAACCTAGGGTTCAGATCTGGAATGGATGGGAAAAATCTGGAGAAATGGGGTTTTGGGGATTTTTGGGGTTTGAGATGGCCTAGGGCATGGTGGTAGACCAAAATGGAGAGGGAAACTCCAAGGGAGGAAGGAATAGCTTGGGGAAATGTTGGAGGGTGATTTGGGGAAGAAGGAGGCTCAGGAGAATGAAAAAGGGATGAAAGAAATCGTGGGTGGGGTTTAAATAGGGAGTGCTGGCGGCTGCCCAGAAATTAGGGTTTCGACACTGATTAGTCGGTCAATGAGCAACCACTGACCGACTAGTTTGGGAACTAGTCGGTCGGTTGACCAGCGCAGAACGACTAAGTCCAAACAGTAACTCCTGTACAAAAATAGGATTTAGATTTAGTCGGTCAAAGAACAACTACTGACCGACTAGTTTCGAATCTAGTCGGTCGATGAACGTTCTTAGACCGACTAAGAATGAATAGTACTTGGTATCAAAATGATCTTAGAGCTAGTCGGTTAAAGAACAATTGCTGACCGACTAGTTTGCAACCTAGTCGGTCGACCAATGTTCTTAGACCGACTAACAATAAACAGTAACTCTTGAGAAATTAACAAAGCCAACTAGTCGGTCCATGAAGGTTTACCGACCGACTAAATTGTCATCTAGTCGGTCGGTTCCCCTTCTTATACCGGCTAACGTGCACAGAAAGTTCCGAAATGGAGCGCGAAGCTCCGGGATCGATTCCTAAGACTCCTAGGCTTGATCTAACAATAAGATACGACCGATATGAAGCCCGTCACGAATGACTTACTTCAAAATCGACGATTCTAAGGAGAAGCTAGAAATCACGACGAAACGATCGAAAATGAAAGCTACGGAGACGAAAACCACGCACAAGGAGAAAATCCACCAAAACATATATATATAATATAAATAATCCAGATACATGAAAACCAGTCGTTACATACCTACTCCAATGATGGTTCCCTTTTGGTTACCTCCAAAAGTGACTGTTGCACCATCCTTGATGCTAATCACTTCGGAGAGCAATGAGGGATCTCCCGTCATATGTCTGGAGCAACCACTGTCGAGAATCCATTCTTTTCTTTTAGAGCTATTTTGACCTTTATTGCTCTTTTTCTTTTTCTTGGGGTACCTATATAGTATACCAAAATCTCATGGTACCCAATATTTGTTGGGTCCAATAGGATTAGCCCTTTGGAAGCCAAGTCCAAGTGGACTTCCGCTTCCCAACATAATTACCATTATTAATAAAATCATGAAAATAGGTATCAACATATGCATTCCTATCATTTAAGCTAGTATTCTTAGGACCCCAAATGGTGTATGTTTTGGGAGTCCTTGTCCTAGTTGCATGCATAGTTGTTAGATTTCTATGTGGTGCATATTTCTTAGGAACATGGTTTCTAGTATAAACATGAGGTGGTGGATATGCATATGACATATGAGGATTATATGTATGCTTGGGAACATGCATGTTATATGAAACATACGGGTTATGCATGAAACATACGGGTTATGCATGACATGTGGAGGATGTGCATACATGTAAGAATGATGCGTATGAGCATGTGGGTGTATAGGAGCACATACATGAGTATTTCTCATGTTTGGATTTGTACGTGTCCGTGGGTGTGGAGCATAGAAAGTATCATGAGTATCCACTCGTGAAGTAGGAGATTTCCTACGTGGAAGAATGTTTGTGTACATGTAGGCATTGCTTCTCTTTTAGTTTCCGCCCTTAGTGGGTTTCTTGCCAAAAAGAAGAGACGGTGAAGTGGTGACTTTCTTGGTAGGTTTGCAACCTATAATGTCTTTGACACCACTTGTGGATGCACCAAAGGATGGCCTCACAAAGTCTATAATGACACCACTATAGGAGGTGCGAGCATTGGATGCATTTGCTTCCACACAACCAAGACCAACATGATGTGTGGCCGGAAATTGGTTTGCTAGCAAATCATCCAAATGTCCTTTTCCCTTATTGAATCTCACAATACGGGAGGACATGAGCTCATATTTCTCCTTAAGAGAAGAAATGTTGGTATCCAAGGTGGACACCCGTGCTTTGAGCTCGTGCACTTGGGTTTTAAGAGAGTCATTCTCTAAACCCAATTGTGTGTGTAGTGTAACTAGATCACTATTATCTTTAGGATGTGTTTGATCTAGTTGAGATTTGAGGGTATTCACTTCATTTCTCAAAGTGACATTTTGAGAAGCTAAATTCGCTTTTTCAAGAGTTAAAGTATCAACAATGGTGTCATTGTTGATAATGCATGGAATGGATGGATTGCTAACATTCAATTTCTTTAAACTAGTGTATCTAAGCATTAAATTTTGATACCTAGCAAATAATTCTTCATTAACAATTCGTAATTCATCCATAGTTACATCGGTTTCATCCATGTCAGAATCACTTTCTTCGGAGAGTGAATCTTCCCGGGCCATAAAACACATGTGGGCACTTTCACCCTTCTCATCATCGGAATCACTTGATGAGTCTCCACTTGAGTCATCGCATGTACCGACGAGTCCTTTCTTCTTATCTCTCTTATTCTTGTCGGACGTGTGGTACTTCGGAGCCTTCCACTTCTCTTTGTTTCTTAGCATTGGACAATCTTTCTTGATGTGCCCTGGCTTGTTACACTTAAAGCAAAGAGAGAAATTATTATTAGAAGACTCAAATCTTTTGTCAGAGGGAAATTTACCTTTGCGAAAGAAGCGTTGAAACTTCTTCGCCGTTTGGGCCATTTCACGCAAGTCCATTTCATTTTCCGATTCTTCACTATCGGAGGATGAGGAATTGTCGTTGAATGCCAAAGCTTTCTTCTTGGCCTCCGAAGGATTCATTATAGCCCGAACCTTTAATCGGTTCTCCCGTCTTACTTATAAGACATGAGAGTTCCGATAATATTCACAACTGTGTAAGTCTTCAAGTCGTTGACCTCCTCGATGGGGATAGCTCTTCTTTCCCATTTGGAGGTCATTCCCATTATGATCTTTCTTACCTTTTCTGGTTCGGTGTATATTTGGCCAAGAGCTTCCAGTTCATTTGTGACGTCGGTAAAACGTCCGTACATCGATGCTATGCTCTCATTTTCCTGTATGTGAAACATATCGAAATTTTGCACGGCAACATAGAGTTTAGAAAGTTTTACCTTGTTCGTTCCCTCATGGGTAACAACGAGATGGTTCCATATTTGATATGCACTCTTGCATGTGCATATCTTGTTGAACTCATTCGGGTCCAACGCATAATGAAGAGCGTTCATTGCTTTTGCGTTGTTGACTTCGGTGGATTTCTCGGAAGCCATCCATTTTTCAAAATCTTCTTCGGTGGGCTCGACGTATTCCTTGTGGAGGGTTCTCCAAAGTGAAGTACTCCTTAGAAACTTCTCCATCCGACATTTCCAATAGCCAAAGTTCGTGCCATTAAACGCGGAGGACGCACCATGGATTGACCTTCGAAAAGAGTGGACGCTCCATCACGATCGTGATTGTTGTACGAAGGCGGTGGAGAAACGTTGTTGTTGTTGGATGCCATAGCTATAAACTTGCACTCTGATACCAATTGTAAGGACCCTGGCTATGGGGAAAACACTAGAAGGGGGGATGAATAGTGTTTATGAAATTTAAAAAGATAGTTACACCAATTTAAATTCCTAACCAATAAAATAGTGCGGAAAAGAAATAAACCTAAAATGAAACAAAAGCAAACGCAAGGATGTTTCAAGTGATCGGATTACCCAAGTCACTTCCCGACTTGTTCCCGGTAATCCTACGTCCCTTCCACCCGGATACCTCCGGATACTCAAGTTAGAACCCTAACTTGAGGTTTTCTTAAAACCCACTTGTAGCAACCCTACAAGTGAAATCGAAATACAATCGATTGGCGTTGACTCCCACAACTTGGGAGCAAGCAAACCACTCTCACAACCCGAGAGTAAATTCAAATAACGAAAGTTATGAAATGTGAAAGCAACACTTACAATCACCTATGCCTTGAAGTAGAACTTGAAGGAGAAGTGTGTTGTGTGTTGAAAGACTCCTTGGAAGAGAGGAAAGCCCTTTCTCTTGACTGCACTAATGCCTATAAGAAATCTCTTTGGTTCTAGGTTAGAGAGCAAGAGATTGAAGATAGGAATTCTTAGGGCTTTAGGATTTGAGAGCTTTGATCTTGAGAGATTTAGCAAAATAAAACTTGGAAGAAAAAGTCAAGAATGAGTAACCTCTTAATGGAACAGTAGATGCTCCTTATATAGGTTTCTCAAACCCTACAAACGAATTCAGCAAAAACCGCTTTGAAATCCGTGAGAAAAATCTCAACGGAGAGAATCTGAGCTCGCGACAGTCGACTGTTGAAGAATTCACAGTCGACTGCTGCACAGTCAGAGAGGGTAGGTGAGAATTCATAACGGTAACTTACCACGTGGACAATCGACTGATGAGGCAAAGACAGTCGACTGTTGAACCAACAGGCGACTGTAAATCCTACAGCAGGTGACTGGCCGAAGAATGGTAAGTAGATGAAATCTGGAAAACATCTGGAAGAACAGGACAGACGACTGATGAAGAGAAGACAGTCGACTGTTAATCAAAACAGGCGACTGTAATTCCTTCTACAGACGACTGGCAAAACCCTGAGATTTTCCAGAGAGTTGAGTCAACAATTGGCTCACAGACAGACGACTGATGCAGCATTGACAGTCGGCTGTAAATCCAACATAATTCGACTGACCAGAATAAATAGAGAACCTAGGATTTGGGCAAAAGACAGACATGTGACTGATTAACGAAACACAGTCGACTATCACTTGGACAGGCGCCTGTGAATCGTTCATGAGTTGCCTGTGGGAATTAAAGCAGAGAAGCCCAAAATTAGACTTTAAAAGTTTGTGCATAACAGGCGACTGTAGAACAAAACACAATCGACTGTTTTTGAGACAGGCGACTGTAAAACGTTCAGCAGTCGACTGTTATAGACAAGACATGCACACTCTAGATTGAAATGAATTGGAGTCAAAGGAAGCTTGATCTAATGACATCCTAAGACAGAAATGAAGATGTGTGTGTGCTCCAACAATGTTCTACTTCTAAGCTACATACTAGAAGAGAAATAGGAAAGTTACATTTGACGAACTCTCACTTCTATCCAACGCATGAGCTTGAAGTCTTCTAGGAGCTTCAATAACCATCTACGATCATGCAATCCATTTCATTTGCCTTCAATGATCTTTGAGTGTCATCCATTGCAAGTAGATCTTCATAATAATCTTAGGCAATGGATTAACTACAAAATAAGGGATTAGTCACAAGTATTTATGTTTGCTCATCATTAACACCAAGTAGGGAGAAGTCCAATACTCAACAATTATTACATACCAACACCATCTCATTTAGACCCAATGGCAAAGGCATTGGTGCATTGGACCGCAGGTTTTGGGTTCGATCCCATGCGAAGGCTTTTTACATTTTTACATATTTTACATACAATAATCAATATTTAGAAAAAAATCTCTTATATATCACCATTTCTTAATAGCCCAATGTCTTAGACAATGGGATCACAGGTTATGGGTTCGATTCCAAGTGAAGAAATTTTTTATATCTTACATTTATTTTACATACAATAATTATGAATTAATCATAAATATTTTATACATTAGATTTGATTATGATTCCTATGCTAATACAACATGCATGGACAGAACTGTGTACAGCTTGCCCTAGACAGATCAGGGAAAGGAAAAAAATTAATTATTATTTATAATCATCATCTTTCTCTGCCTTTCTCATCCCTATCTCATTACATCTTACATTTCTAACTCTTTTTATTTCTAACTCCGACTCTTCTCCATCTCTAAATTAATGTAAAAAAAATTCTATATTAATCATTATTTCAATATGCTTGTATGTGCGTGTGCGCGCACGTGCATGTATTAATGTAAAAAATTAATATTCAATTATTATTTTTATCAAATATTATCTTCATAGGCATGCATGTCTATATGTATGAATCTTGTCAACTTAAATAGACATTTTATATTTATATATATATATATATATATATATATATATATATATATATATATATATATATATATATATATATATCATAGTTTAAATATATGTATAATACTAATTTGTTACTATTCTCAATAAATAATTAGAGCATGTTACTGTTTTATTTTTTGGGTATTTTTATCTAAAAAATATTGTTTATATCATCTTTATTTTCACACAAGACAAAAAAATTCATGGTTATGCCACTGCATTTGTGTTTTGATATTCAAACCCGGGATACACACGATACCTATGACATGACATGGATCGGTATCACAAAAATATATATTGTTCAAAAATTTTACTTTTTTATCTATTGTATCTATTATACAAAAGAGGGATGCCCACCTAGGATTGTCCCAATCACTAGCCTTGTCATAGTCACAAGTTGACTGCGACAAAGGATTGGCTATTGAGACAAAAGATTGGCCATTGTTGTGCCACATGGGTAAGGTGTGGCCCTCTTGGATGTGTGTGTGTGTGTGTGTGTGTGTGTGTGTGTGTGTTGGGGTTGGGTTTGGGATGTCTTGGTGGAGAACCCAAACTTTGAACCATGTCTTTTCTCTTTGTTACAGTCATGCCATCCTCTTTTCATGGATTGAATTAATCCACTCACTCTTTGAACTATTTATAGGTATGCCATTGGCCTTTTTCAAGTTAGCCCCCCAACATGTTTTTTGCATTTTGGTCCCATGCCTTTTGCCTTTTTACCTCCCGACAATGTCGTCACGCACATGCACTCTTTTCGCTCTTTTATTGGTTCCAAGCGTGCAGTGCACCGCATCTTCTGTGCAGATTTTTTCCCTTCGCCGTGCATAAGTGCACGGGTTATTTCCAGGGGGTGTTCTACGAAAAGCATTATTCTTAACATTTTAGCAAAACATAATGGGCAATTCAAGGTGGCCAAATGGCCCGCCGGACCGGAGCCCGACCCGCCCGGCCCGGCCCGGAGCCCGGCCCATCCTGCCCGGCCCGGTCAACCTGGGCCGGGCCGTTGACCAGGCCCGGAGCCCGGCCGGCCCGGCCCGGCCCGGTCAACCCGGGCCGGGCCGTTGACCAGGCCCGCCCCGCCCGGCGGGCCGGGCATTTCCCAGCCCTCGGCCCGCCGGGCCGGGCCGGGCCGGCCGGCCCGCCCCCTTCCCAACAGCCATTTTATGGCTGTTGGGGGGGGTTTTTTTGGTCTTTTTGACCAAAATACCCCCCCAACAGCTATAAACAGCTAAATTGGGGGGGGGGGGTATTTTGGTCAATTTCGGCCAAAAGACCAAAAAACAGCCCCAACAGCCCTAAAACGGTCATATTGGAGGGTTATTTTGGTCTTTTTGGCCTTAAGAAATCCTATAAATACCCCACCCATTCATACCAATTTCTTCACAATTCTAAAATTCTCTACTCTTAAATTTTTCTACAAATCAATCTATTGTAAATTTTTAAAAAATATATAAGACCTATAAAATATTTTACAAATGTTAAAAAAATTTATAATGATTTAATATTTTTTTAAAGAATTTTAATTTTTTTTTTGTTTTTTAAAGTTTTCTTAAAAAGTCTGAAAAACGGACCGACCCTCAGACCGGACCTAGGGGTGGAAGGGCCGGGCCGGGCCGGCCCGTGGTCCGGCCAAGCCTGGCGGACGACGGGCCGGGCCGGCCCGATGGCCACCAGGACAATCCTACCTGGATGGCAGCCCACATGAGCTAGCGTGACCGCACCATTCCATACCATTATTCTGTCATGACTTGCTTAACTCCAACCAATCAAAACAAGCCAAGTCAAAAAGTAACTCCAGCTCACCAAAGCTTTCGGTCTCACAACAATTTCCCAATTATATCCAAACTGTGACAATTTCCCAATAATATCCGAACTACCCGAAGCCAACAAGCGTACGGCCGACACACGAGGCGCCACTGTCGATATATCGCGCAAAGCCAGGGGTAATTGAATCCGCTTCTTCCGCTAGAAACTCGATACCGTCATTGCCCCAATTTGGCTTCCAGAGTCATTATCCCTCTTCTCCGGCACGATGAGTTCATAGCAGCAGCAAAAGTCTCCGAGATTCGATGAGAGCCGTCTGATCCGATCAAATGGACGGTAGATCGAACGGCGTAGTGGGGGAGGCGGCGGCGGCGGCGACAGCGGCGAACGCGGGGCTGAACCCTAACGTTCCACCGCCGTTCCTGAGCAAGACGTACGACATGGTCGATGATCCGGCGACGGACGCCGTCATCTCGTGGGGCCCGCAGAACAACAGCTTCGTGGTGTGGAACCAGTCGGAGTTTGCTAGGGATCTGCTGCCCAAATACTTCAAGCACAGCAACTTCTCGAGCTTCGTGCGGCAGCTCAATACTTATGTACGCATTCTGCGCCCTTTCAATCGATATTTATTTATTTATTTTGTTAATTTTATAGTGTTTTTAACTTGTTATTGACAATTTTCCAGTTGTTTGCTTCCTATTACTTACACGCATTATGAATCTTGATTATTTTAGTTGTGGAACTTCGCTTTTTTGGTGTAATGATAGAACTTCCAGGGGTTTTGGCTAGACTGACAATTTGTGTTTAGTGAGATGTGATTTTTTTTTGTTGCATAGTATGATATGTGATTGGCCGTTCATGTGATTTAATGAACTAGATGAATGCAAAGACAGAGTTGTTATGTGGTTGCAACTGACAATAGGGAAAACTGTAGATAGTAGTATGAAAGATGAACTTAAATATGATCATCCCTATATTAAGATATTCAAGGGCGGAGCCAGAATTTTTTTTTGTCCTTGGCCACCAATCAAAAACACAATTTTTTTCCGTCAAGATCAATCATCAATTTAATTTCAAGATACTCATTAATTCAAGTTCAATACAAAAACATGTTAATTAAATTACAAATGTTGTAATCCAAATACACTTGACAAAGAACGAAAAAGCAAAATTCAAGCGTACATAATAAGGTTCAAATGTACACAAAAAAAGAAAAGAAAAGAAGTGCCTTATTGAAGATGCACATTTCAATGTTATATAAAATAGAATTAATCTAGTATCGAATCCAAATTGATAGCTTATGCAAGCTCTCATTTAATGTAAATTATCATAGAATCTTTCAAAAATCTCTTTTGTCTAATTACAAAGAGCCATTTAAACATATTTCATAGTTGAAAATACACATTTCGTAGTGGCAATGGAAACATGCGTAGTCAAAATAAGACGAATTAGCTTGTCAATCAAATGATAGTGTTGTGACTTATTTGTTTCAACTAGTCATTGACACATTTCAGAAATCATAAACATATTCTGAAATCTCTCATGATGAATTATATTAATCTTATAATGCTCTAGTTTATTTATCAAATAATGAATTTCATATTCATTAAAATATTCAAGATAGAATTTCTCAGCAAGCTTCCAAATATCATCAGCCTTAAATGATTTAAAGTTATTCTTAGGTTCCAAAGAACATCTAAGTACAATGAGTTCCATTGCTTTATTATTGAATCTAGAATTTTAACTCTTTCAATTGATAATTTATCATTGAGTTAAATATATTAGAATGATAATGTTGGTGAACTGTCATTGAACGCTTGTAGCTCTTTTGTATGGAGTATTCATATCTAGCATGTTAATATCATATTTTGTGTAAAAAGATTGTACACAGGGACGGAACCAGGATGAGATGTCGGGGGGCCAATGGCGAAAAATATAAAGCATCGGATAAATATATTAAATAAATTCATATGGAGTATATTGCATCAAATAACATTTAAACTCTCATTTAAATATATCAAAATATGCCATTACATTCTCACCATGTTAAAATACAGAACGTCTTTCTTCCATGTCACGAAAATCATCTACAATTGAATCCACGCTAAATTTTTTAGCAATTTCTTTCTCAATGTACACAAGCAAGCAATCAGACAAGAAATCATCTCCCATCTTGTTACGAAGTGTAGTCTTGACTATATTCATTGCTGAAAAAGAACGCTCTGTAGTAGCTGTAGAAACTGAAAGTGTGAGAATAAGAGTTATCACTCTATACACAAGAGGATACACTTCTGCTTTTCTAGTTTTTACCAACCATTGACATAGATCAGAAATTGTTATCAATGCTTTAAAATCTGGAAGTTGTCGGACATGATCAAAATGTTGAAATTGTATGTGCAACTGCGTCATCTTATATTCTGTAAAGTCTTGTTGGTAAAATTTCTGTATCGGTTTCCAAATATCATCAATTCTGAATGATACACGCATCTCTCTTGGATCTAAAGCTGAACTGAGAATGATCAATTCCACTGTGTTATCATTGAATTTGTTCAATTCCTGCAACTGAGAGTCTATCACTACATTGAAAACATCAACTTTATAATAATGTTCCACTGTAATTTCATTTTGTTGATGTCGAGCTCTTCCTCTTCTTGCGATATGACGAGAGTTAAAATCTGGTACAGGTATATTGACTGATTCACAAAAAGATTTCACAGTTGTAACCAAATTGTTCCAGCCATCATCTCCTAACTTTTGAATGAGCATCTTAGTAGATGAAACAAGATGCATTGCATTTAAGATGTCTTGAGATTGGAGTTGCAAAGCTTGACAAAGTATATTAGAAATCTCTAAAACTTCTTTCATATGATGCAAAATGAAAACAAAGTCAAAAGTAGTCATTGCCTCATAAGCTGAATCTGCATCACCTCGCTGAGCAGAAGTAGCTCCATCCTCAATAATGTTCAATAAAACTTCACATGTTGCACTAAACATCTTCAACAAACTAGAAATTGATTTCAAGTGAGAACTCCAACGGGTATCACCAGCTCTTTGAAGAGAATCTATTTGATTAAGTCCGTTTCCACTTTGAAGCTCATCAATCTCAAGTAAATGAGCAATATTTGAAGCATGAGCAGCTTTTAGTTGGTCATTGCGCTTACATGATGCACCAACAATATTAATAATGGAATTTAACTTAGTAAAAAACTGATGGACACGAATAATTTCCTTGGATGCAGCAACTAATGCCAATTGTAAACGATGAGCAAAACAATAAACATAATAAACATGTGGACATTCATTTGAAACCAAAGCTTGCAAACCATTCCATTCTCCACGCATGTTACTTGCACCATCATAACCTTGTCCTCGGATAGATTGAACATCAAGATTGTACTGAGAGAGCATCAAAAATATCCCTTCTTCCAAAGTTAATGCCGCAGTATAAGCCCAAAAAAGCGCTCTTGAATGTAGCCATCTTTGTCGACAAATCTCAAGACAATTGACATTTACTCTTTTTTAGATTCATCTCGAGCTTCATCAACAATTAAACAATACTTTGAATCGCCAATTTCTTCACGAATGTCCTTTCTCACTTTAGTTCCCAAGACATGCAAAATTTGTTTTTGTGTTTTTGGTGATGTATATAATGCATTTTGTGGAGCTTTATCCAAAACTGCTGCTATTTTGTCATTATAAGAGGCGATGAAACTCAACAATTCTAAAAAGTTCCCACGATTACTTGACGATTTAGACTCATCGTGGCCCCTAAAAGAGCAACCTTGAAATGCAAGCCACCTAACTGTCTCAATTGAAGCTTTCAAACGAAGTCTGTTTTCCACGAATTCCTGTGATGTGAAGTTCTCAAACCTTCTTGCGATATGAGATGACTGATTAATAAGGTCTGCACATGCTTTCTCAGCATTTCTATGATGTGAATTGAGATCTTTTCCAATATGGGCCAAAAGTGCACAATTTTTTCCATCCTTCACCTTTTTCCATGATCGAAATCCGTTAACAGTGAATGCATCGGATCCCGAAGGTCCATTTTGATTATGAAATAGAAAGCATGGTAGACAAAATATAGCATCTGCTGTAGGAGAATATTCTAACCAAGAAGGAAAAAGCTTAAACCATGATGCTTGAAAACTTCGTGAGTGTTTTTCACTTGATGTTGGATACTTAGAAAGTGTACACTGATAAGGACCAGCTTTAATATTAGCTCTTCGAACTTCGTCGCGCTTCTCAATTGGATACTTCCATATTTGTGGTCGTAATCCCGGATCACGTTCTAATATGTTGATATCAAACTCGACATCGATTTCAACTCTTTGAAATTTTGGAGCAGGATCTCCAGAATGCACATGACTCTCTATCGATGGAGTTTCAATACTTTTTCTTTTAAAGAATGAATCGATTGTTGTAGACTTTTTCATCTAAAAATAGGATAAAGTATGGATAAGCCGATCTGAAACAACAATCAATATCATAGTCGAACGACAACAATAAATGATGAAATAGACATTAAATTTATCAGAAATAATTGCATTCTTAATGTGAACATCTAATTTCGATATAACTAAGCACTGCCCGATATTGACACTAGTTGCAAACACAATTCTATTTTTTTCCTGAAAACAATAGATTTTGATGCAATTGACAATTTGACATTATTATTCAAACATGAAAGATACACAACACTTTGAGCATAAATCGTGAGAACTCCATTTACTCATCGAAAATAAAAAGTAAAATCAAAAAATTGCTCACCGAATTATAGATAGATGGGATCTCTTAAACTAGCAGTCCAACAGATAATCCAAAGACAGAATCAGCCTAGAACGAGAGCGTGCCGCGACAATAACGTGCCCTAATTTTCAATCTAAGTCCAAAGAGGAAATTTCATTAAGATAGATTCAAGGAGTTGCATTAAGATAGATTCTGCACATCAACAAATATATAAAACACCATATAAATTCAATTCCTGTAAAATATCAAATTACTCCAATTTCTTCGATTGTCAACAAGATTCACCTTGTTAGCAGCTGCGGCAGCCTGCGCTTTGGCTAGGAGTTGAGTGCCGAAGCTTATAGACAGAAGAATTCAGGTTAGATGGTGTAAAGATCAACGGTGTATAAAGATTTCAGCTTGTAAGTTGGAAGTTGGAACCAACTATACCTTGTGATCGGGCGACAGATCTGCGGCTGAGGCACGGGGTCGAGACTTGAGAGCTTTGCTACAAATTGCGTCCCGAGCCACTGAGGCGAGGAGGGAACGAGTCGAGAGCTTTGCCCTAAATTCTGTGATTTGGGATTTTCTTGTGTTGCGCCGTGCGAGGATTTGTTTTCGATTTGCAGCGGCAGAGGATTAATATTTTAGAGAAATGGGCCCAGATGACAGCCAGACCTAATTCCATTTCATTTAAAAAATTAAAAAATTAAGAGGGGGCCCAATGTTAGAACACAACAATGAAAGCAGTATGTAATGTAGTTTTTTTGACTCAAAAAATTTGGGGGGGGGGGGGCGGGCCCCTCCACTCAATACTTGCGTCCGCCCCTGATTGTACATGTACATACGTAAGAATATGATCAAATTCGATTTCCTTCAAAGCTTGAAGCAATATTTTTGTAGGTGAGATTAGATACATAGTATTTAAGATGCCAATAGATTTATGCTGCAAATGTCGATAAAGCAAATTGATAACTCCCATAATTTTATACATTATATATAAGATGAAAATAAATTTAAAAGATCTCATCGCCATTAAAAAATCAGCAGCTTTTTAACGTATAGAGTTAGCAGATCTTTTTTAAATATTACTTTCAAGCACTATAATGGATGCACTATACATATTGTTGGGTTGATTTTCTGTTGCTATATGTTGGCATTAGTAGCACTAGATCTGAAGTGTTTTGGTGAGGAATCTGACCATGTTCTCTACATGCATGAGTCATGTTGTAAGTCATGTCATAACATTGTTCACAACATGTGGTATCTGGAATTCAGTTGTAGAATTTTTGTCTTTAGGAATTTAGATCTGGTTATTGCTGTTCCGTTTAGATCTAATTTACTTGCTTAGAATCTCGTGGAAATCTTGGTTGTTACTATATTTATGGAGGAAATATCCGCATGAGATTTGATAGAATTATTTACACGAATTGGTTAATTGGTTCCTTGAGTTATTGGTTCTATTTACCTGAAATAGATCCTTGATTGATGGACAAAGATAACTGATTTAAAGGCAGAAACTCGGTGGTTGATTGATGGGCAGGAATATCCGCTTAAGATTTTATAGGACTATTTATCCAGAATAGCTCCTTAATTTATGTGCGACATATCCGCATGGGATTTGATTGAACTATTTACCTGAAATGGTTAAATAGTTCCTTGATTTTATAGACTACTTGTCCGAAGTGGTTCCTTGATATATGGGTGGATAATCTGCATGGAATTTGATTGAACTGTTTACCCGGAACAGTTCCTGAATTGGTGGAGGCTAGCTTATAAGGCGCTCATGCGGATTCTACTAGGGTTTATCCCTTTCGTGAATATTGTTGATCGATATCCTGGGAAGGAGGCTGACGGCTATGAAGGTAGGGATCAAATGGAGTTTGATTTAGTCAGTTGTGCAAGGGGATCTTGAGCACAATGTGATTTTGAGCGCAAGGGGATCTTGAGGTTTCTACATCCAGAGACGGAGGCTGACAGATACACAGGTAAGGATCAAAGGGAGTTTGATTCAGTCAGTTGTTGCAAACGGGATTTTGCGGTTTTTACATCCTGAGAAGGAGGCTGACAGCTACGTAGGTAGGGATCAAAAGGAGTTTGATCTAGTCATTTGGTGCAAGGGGATCTTGCGGTGATTACTACATGTGGTTAATTGGGATCACCCATTGCAGTTTGTATTAAGAGAGAGTGTGTTCCTCCTAATGAAATTGCAATATTAGTGATTGTAATCGTTTTGATAGATTAGAGTAATCTGATTTTTCTGGGCATGGCCCCGCAGATGTTGGTGTGCGCACCGAACTGCGTTACCAAGTGCTATGTGTTCCGGTGTTTTCCATATTTGTGTTCATATTTATATGATTGATTCCTAAGTAATGAATTACAATTGGTATCAAAGCAGGTCACCCGTGTTGCTTTGTTGTCAAAGAGGGTGTGATCTTGGATTATCAGTACGTCAATCATGAATACTCGAGAAGGTGCTTCTATTATTCGTTCTCCTTTGCTTGAAGGAACCAACTACTCATATTGGAAATCAAGGATGCGTGCTTTTATCAAATCCCTTGATGAAAAAGCTTGGATAGCCGTTGAAGGATGGTCTTCTCCTGTTGAAGTTGACAAAGATGATGGGAAATCTAGTCCCACCCAAAGTAGTTTTGATGATCACACCAAATGTTATTAGTATACTAATCGCATTACTTTAGTGTGTAGGTTGTGCAATCAAATTGATAAAAGCTCATACTCCGAGAAGAACCTCAACCACACTCATAGAAGATGAAGATGAATCTAGCTCGCATTCTACGCTAAGCACGAAAGGAGCTCAAAGACGAAGCTCAAAGAACGTACTCAAGCTTAAGCTAAAGAGGAGCTCAAATTAAAGTGAAGCACATGCAACTACATCAAGATCTCCATGGCTTCAAAGTCTTCATTAAGTTTAGTGTGTGAGTTGTTTTCTTTTTTAGGACTATATTAAAGCCAAGAAAGATTTGCACACACACAAATTGATTTTTCGAAAATAGTTTTAAACGTGATTTAAACCTTTTGAGAGCTTATTGATTCAAAGCTATAGATTCAATTCTCGTAGTCCACCTCCAAACACCCATGAGTTGATTACACATCTTATATTAGAGTTTCTCTGAAAAACTGCTCTGGGAGTCGACTACCAAAGGAGGGAGTCTACTATCTGCTGTAGCAGAGTTTTCACTGATAACCCTCTGGGAGTCGACTACCTCGTCTGGGAGTCGACACTAGCTGTACGTTTTGACTTTTTTGATTGCTTCTCATTTATTCTTCACTTGATTTTTGGGTTGAAGTCAAACCATTTTGAATTCATTTGAATCCTCTTTTAAACTCTATAAATAGAGACCCTATGAGAATATCTTCCTCGCCAATATTTTCACTCTTCAGCTAAGCTAAAATTCTCTTAATTCTCAACGTCTCATCGCTTTCAAAGGTGTTCGTAGCCAAGCAGTTTTCAAAATCGCTGATCTTATTGTTTTCATTACTATATCTTTCAAGATCAATAATTTTTTGGCTATTGTTAATTAGTTTTTCAATATCATTCTCTTTGATTTCTCTTATTTTCAAAGCATTTTTTAAACAACAAGATTCTATATCACATTGAATTATTTCAAATTCTTTGTATGATCTAAGAACGATTTAAAATTCTTTAGCCACATTAAGCACGATTGCAAATTTATCCTGGCTATAGAATTATTGGGTGTAAACCAATCCTAACTAATTTATTGCGATGAATTGGATTTGTTTTTACTTGCAGTTCTTTGGTGATAAGGGTGTTGTAAATCCTAGTCAAGACTAGGTGGTTAGAAATCCTGGTGGTGATACTAGGTTATTGGAAATCCTAACGAGTGAAGTTATGTAATTGTATTGCTAAGGCAATAATGGATTAAATCTCATCCGAGACGGTCGGGGACTGGACGTACCCAGGTTGTGGGGAACCAGGATAAATCGCTTGTCTCTGTGTGATTTTTTGTGATTGTCATTTATTATTTATTTTGTGCAAAATTGTTCATCGTTTATAATATATGTCATTTGAAATTCTTTGTTAATAATATTATTATTGCAAAAGATTGTATTGTTTATTCTGCTGTGAGATCTCTTTTATTATTCTTTTGATCTTTGAATCTCATCTTATATTTATCTTGATATCATCGTGTTGATTAAGGACCAAACGTAGATCATTCTACTTGGTTCCTTAGGCAACATTGGAAGGGATATTTGTTGTGTATTGATAATTGTCAAAAAAGTTTAAATCATACAACACTATTCAACACCCCTTCTAGTGTTTGACATCCATATGATCCAACAAAAGACATCAATAAATTTCTCAAGGCGGCAAAGGATTGGAGTCAGAATGAAGAACGTGCGGCTCTTGGAAACGCTAAAGCTGTTAATGCTATCTTTACGGCTGTTGATGAAGAATAATTCAAGCTTATTTCTACGTGTGAATCGGCTAAAGAAGCATTGGATATTCTACAGAATGTTTATAAAGGAACCAGTACGGTAAGAGTCTCAAAACTTCAAATGGTTGCTTCATAATTTGAGAAATTAAGAAGGGGTGATGATGAGACCATTGTTGTTTTTAATGGAAAACTGAGAGATTGCAAATCAGGCTTATCAACTTGGTAAAAAATATTCAGACGTTACGTTGGTTCGTAAAACCTTAAGATCTCTCCCTGAACGGTTCTCTACTAAGATAGCAGCTATTGAGAAAGCTAGAGATATCTCAACCATGAGACTTGACGAACTAATGGGGTCGCTTCAGACTTATGAGATGAATCAGAAGCATAACAAAAAGAGACAAAGGAGTGGCCTTGAAGGTTGATGCTGCAAATGTTTCTAAAGACGATGATGAATCTGGTTTAGATGAGGATATAGTTCAGCTGACCAAAAATTTCAACAGGATGCTCAAGAAAACTGAATCAGAAAATTCAGTTGCAGAATTTCTGTCTTTAGGAATTTAGATCTGGTCGTTGCTGCTCCGTCAGATCTAATTACCTTGCTCAGAATCTCATGGAAATCTTGGCGATTACTATATTTATGGGAAAAATATCCGCATGAGATTCGATAGAATTATTTACTCGAATTGGTTAATTGGTTCCTTGAGTTATTGGTTTTATTTACCCGAAATAGATCCTTGATTGCTGGGCGAGATTACTAATTTAAAGGCAGAATCTTGGTCGTTACTTGATTGATGGGCGGGAATATCCGCTTGAGATTTTATAGGACTATTTACCAAAAATAGCTCCTTAATTTATGTGCGACTTATCCGCATGAGATTTGATTGAACTATTTATCTGAAATGGTTAAATTGTTCCTTGATTTATGGGACTACTTGCCAAGAAGTGGTTCCTTGATAAATGGGCGGATAATCTGTATGAGATTTGATTAAACTGTTTACTCAAAACAGTTCCTGAATTGGTGGAGGCTGGTTTATAAGGCACTCATGCAAATTCTACTAGGGTTTATCTCTTTCGTGAAGATTGTTGATCGATATCCTGGGAAGGAGGCTGACGGCTACGAAGGTAGGGAACAAAGGGAGTTTGATCTAGTCAGTTGTGCAAGGGGATCTGCGCGCAAGGGGATCTTGCGGTTTTTACATCCGGGAACGGAGGCCGACAGCTACACAGGTATGGATCAAAGGGAGTTTGATCCAGTAGCTGTTGCAAAGGGGATCTTGCGGTTTCTACATCCTGAGAAGGAGGCTGACAGCTACACAGGTAGTGATCAAAGGGAGTTTGATCTAGTCAGTTGGTGCAAGGGGATTATGCGGTGATTACTTCATGGGGTTGATTGTGATCACCCATTGCGGTTTGTATTAAGGGGGAGTGTGTTCCTCCTAATAAAATTGATTTATAATCGTTTTGATATAGTGGAGTAATCTGATTTTTCAGGGTGTGACCCCGCAGATGTAGGTGTGCGCACCGAACTGGGTTACTAAGTGCTGCGTGTTCTTGTGTTTTCCATATTTGTGTTCATATTTATATGATTGATTCCTAAGTACTGAATTACACATATCAATTAAGCTGCATATGTAATCAAAATGTGAGCTCCACTGAGTAATTCCGTGCAGATAAAAGATACCAATCTGATTAATCCTTTTACCAATCTTACATTTACAGGAAGCTCCATACATGCAATTTCACTAGCTTGAGCAGAATATAACTCAGTATATCGTTTGGGAGAATCACCAAGAAGATTGATATATATGCCTAAAAAATAGCCAAACAAAAATCTCATTTTCATCTGCAACTAATACTAGTTTTAGTCCGTGGGCAAAATAATATACATAATATTAATATGTATTTGTGTAATCTTTATTAAATAAAGCTTGAAGTTCATTCCAAGCACAACACATATTACTAGCACTATTTTACCCTTGACGTCGCATATTGAGGATATGCAAGTTGTTTTAAGTAAAGATATTGAATATATTTCTTTTAAGTGGGGTTGAAGTAGTAATTTTAAGTGGTGTTGAAGTAGTAATGTCTGAAGCTCAAAAAATTGCTCTTGTAAGAAATCGTGACTATTATTAACAAATCTCAAAATAATAGCCATCTACTCTTTATTTGATGCATCTTGAGCTTCATAAACCGGTATACATAACTTTACTTCTCCAATTTCTTCGAATTGTCCCCCTCATTTTATTTGCAAATATATGTAAAATTTCTTTCTAAATAGTCGGTGAAGTATATTTGCATTTTGGAATCTAAGACACTATTATCAATATTAACATTCAATTTTCCCATAAATCTTATCATTTCTATAAAATTACTTTGATGGCTAGAAGTTGAAGATTCATCATGACATCTAAATACATAAGCTTGCAAGTTAAGTCATCAAATAATTGTTGCTCTAAGTCGTACTCCAATCTTCTCAACTTCTGTCATTTTGTGCATTTAGCATTTTGTTATTATGTCAACTTATTTTCATTAAGTTTTCAACAAATTTTATAGCATTATTATGCGGTGAGGCAAGTCCTCTCACATGCATCAAAAATACACATCTAAGTCATCATGAACTATCTTTCAATTATTAAACCCATCAGTAATGAATGCATGTTGATGATGCATTTTATTTTAAATAATAAAACATGGAAAACAAAACATTGCTTTCTTTGATGGAGAGTACTTTAACTAAGAATAGTTTTTAAATCACGAGTATTAAAATATACGATATAATGATCCTGGTTCAATCCTCAAGTATTTGGCCAATTTAGGTTGATACCGATACATTTTGATATAAGCTCTTCTAATTTTATCTAGTTGATTAATATGCTGTCGTCATATATGGATTCAAATCATAGGATCCTGGTCATGAGTACCAAGATCAATATCAATTTTCTGATATTTGGGAAGTGGTTAGTCATTAAGATTTGAGATATCACTATTAAATGAAGAATACTCTTCACTAGTTGATGCATGCTCTTTTGGTCTAAAGAATGAAAATAAATGTTTTCCTGTTGTTTCCTTATATTTCTATTATAATTAATAACATATTAAGGTGATACATAAGTGAATATTAGAGTATAAAACAATTTATAACCTATTAAGAATCTTCATACAATCGCATTATCATACATGACTTAAAACAATTTAACAATACATGGCTTAAAACATCAACTTGCTAAATATAAACAGATAAATACTTATATTATGAATTTATACTTAAAACAACCCAATCTATATGCTTTGTATATATTCATTAAAAACTCTAAATATATGTATAGCAACAAGTGATGAATAGAAGAAATCAATAGCCATATCAATAATTAAACAAATGTCTAAAATACACTTTCATATATCGATTATATAAATTAGAAATGATGATTATGTGGATGTGTGATAGATTTGGGAGTGCGGCGGCAACCAATGACAAATTTGTAATTTCTGAGCACATCAACAAAATTGTAATTTAAGGGGTACATGGAGCAAATCTCTAATAGATCTGTAATTTTAGGCTGAAAAGCCTAAGTCAGAAGTGTTTTAGTAATTTTGGGGTAGTGGCTCGTTAGAAGTATTTATTATAAATAAGGAGAGAGATTAGAATGTTGAATATGCAGAATATTGAGAAGAGAATTGAGAAGAGAAGAGCTCGGAGTAGGAAACTTAGATCTAGTGGGTGTTAAACCTTTTCTCTCGAAATAAAGGCTAAGAGAGCGGTCCTCCTCTTGAAAGAGGCCAACTATCATAATATCTCTTTATTTTATCGATAAAAATATCACCTTTCCCCCAAAATCCACTTTCTAGCCCCAAAAATCCCACCTATAAAACCACATCTTTTACCTCAAATCCAACAAAAATCCTATCTTTTACCCCCTAAAACCATAGCAAATCCTATCAATGTGCTGACAGTACAAGAAATTTCCTGCGCTATTGATACGGGTTTACCCAAAAAAAATTTAGATCGATATGCATTTTCTAAGATATCAAAACCTCAAATATTGGTGAACCTTATTGGTATTTGACCCTCGATCTACTTATGGCAAAAAGCTTTATTGTTGTGAAACCATTGAATTTGCAACGATTAGATCGAGTATCAAAGAGCGTTTGATTCATTTTATTTTGATATGGTGATAATCCATGATGTGTGAACACATTCAAAAAAAAAAAATAACAACCATATATATGTGATGTCTAGAATGTGAAGTTTTCCTGCACTGGCAACACACATTTTCTCATTAGAAATTGGGTTTATATCTCAAATAGGGTTATGTGTTATTGTGTATGTTCCAAAAAAGCAATAGACAAGAAAGTTCTAGGTGTAAAAAAGTTTTAGCCTCTAGGTTTTGAAGCATTAACTTTCAATCCTGCTGGGGCATGTGATAATATATAATTGTATCAATTAAGAAGTGGCACCATAGTTGCTTTATCGGACAGGAAATTGAAAAATTCCTAAAATAGATACTTTAATCCTAAATTTTTTTTAATAAATAGCCATCTGGTAACATTAAGAAAAATCATAAATAATATGTTACTATGAACGAAAAAAGGAATGCTCAGATTTAGTTGCATCCATTATATTAAGTGAAAAGAAATTTGTTTGGATCGATTAATTTGAAATAATATGTTAAACATAAAAAAACCTAGAACCATCATTGTATTAAGTAATTTGTTCGGATTGATTTATGACTATTGAAACCTATCCCAACTATGCTGGGAACATTTCGGGGTATAGGTCTAACCACCTCAACTCCCTGTTTCTGGCATTCTATAGTTCTTATAGTCTATTGACGATGGGACTGGCTGGGAGTTTAAAAAAATGTTTGAACTTTGATGTCATAAAATATAAAAAATATAAAAAATAAAAAATGTATTCCTTCACATTCATCTCACTGTCTATGTATTCTTTTACTTTTGAATAAATTGAAACATGCATCTTGCTATAATTGCCTACAATTAAAATTCCATGGAATGACAATGAAATATAGAAAATCAGATAAGGATCTTTCGGATGAAAATGAATTTTTTTCTTCTTAAGAAAAAATCTTTGGGATAAAACTAAGAGACTTGCAACTTGCTAGATGTAAAAAATGAGTATAACGGTTATGTCCTGAGAAAGAGGGGTTTAATTAGTTTTTGTTATATGGATATCAGTTTTAAATTAAAAATGAAATTTAAACCAAATGGTCTTGGCTGTTTCGTTTCAGTTTTGTAGGGAGATGAGACGAAACTATTATTGAAACTCGGTTTCGGTCAGTTTCATTTGGTTCGGCCAGTTTCATTTGAAACTAACCAATCCCAAGTGGTTTAAGTCGAAACTTCACTCTTTACAATACTATATGTGTTTAATTTTAAATACACGAACTTATTTGAACCATACACAAAAAATATTTATTAAAATTTTAAAAATCATATAAACTTTAAAGTTTTATTGAAGTTCTAAAATTATATCATAAAAGTTTTAAAATTCATTAAATTTTAAAAAGTTATTATAAATATTTTTTTGAAAGGTACGTTATTATAAATATATTGTTATAGAAATATACATAAAAATAACTATAAGTCCGAAATCGAAACTAAGAACAAATCCGACGAAACTGTTTGAAACCTAAAAATTTTCCAACAGCCGAACCCGAAACCGAGTTTTCAAACCTTGGTGTAAACTCATTATATTAAGTTATTGATCTACTTTAGGTTTTTTAAGGAAGCAACCTGATGGGCTTGCGGCCCATAAACCCCTGCGGGTTTACACCCGCAGGGCCCCAAAGCCGCGCGCGCCTGGGCATGCCGCAGCCCCCCCTCCTTGAGCCTTGCCGCAACCCCCCATTGCCCTAGTTTTTATTATAAATAGGGGGTAGCCTTCTCTTGTATACCTATGCTATTTTGATGATTCTTATCGTGTGATTCCATAGGTAGACGAGTGCGGATGTTCTCTAGGCGTCTTGGGAGGAGAGCACACCTCTTTTGTGCTCAATTATATTTCTATTTGCTATTTGTTTTCTAATAAAAATTCCATCTTTGTTAGTTCCTAACAATTTGGTATCAGAGCACGTGACGATCCATGGCAGCTTCCACAAGATCGCAAGACAAATTTGAAGCGTTGGAGGCGAAATTCACGAGCGAGATTGAGGCAATCAAAAAGTCGTTGACGGGGAACGATGAATCCATGGCGAAATTAACTACTTCCATCTCCCAATTGGCGTCAAATCAAGTAAAGCACGACGATCAATTCGTACAATTGATGAGAGCCCTAAATCAATTGGTGACGAACCCCAAAGGCGAAGGGAACCCTAATCCGACACCAAAGGCGGCACCTTTGAAGAAGGAGAAGGAAAAAGAGGAGACTTTTGCCCAAAATCAACCCTACTACGTGGAGGAATTGGACGATGAAGACGACGACGAGCCATGGAGGGTGGACTACCGCGAGGAGGTACGACGGAAGGCGATGGAGAGCCAAAGAGGGGGCGGCGGCCCTAGCCGCCCCAATTGGGAGCGCCACGGCCATTAGGAGATCCGGCCGAACCCCCACAACAGCCAGGGGGCTCGGTCGGCACGGGAGATAGGTGGGGGACTTCCCCCCGCTTGCGCCGGACCCCGGCAGGGGGGGCCAGGCCCTGCTGGGGCTCGGCAGGGTCCGGCGACCCCGCCGGCCCTGCCAGAGGCCTGACAGGGTCTGCCGCCCCTCCGGCAAGGCCGGAGGGGCCTGACGACTTCACACAGGGGGGCCGGAGCCCCCCTGGCGGCTTGCCGGAGGGGCCTGACGACTTCACACAGGGGGGTGAGCCCCTCTGGCGGCTTGCCGGAGGGGCCTGACGACTTCACACAGGGGGGGCCGGAGCCCCTCGGCAGCCGCCAGGGGGATCCTCTCGACAGGTCCCGCTAGGGGCGGGAACCCCCTGGCAGCAGCCAGGGGGCGGGGATGCGCGGACAGCCTCCCTACGGGGGTTTGACCCCCCAGAGCAGCGGGCAGAGAACGAGGGAGGCCACAGGCAGATTTCGGGATATTTTTTGACCCTCAGGAGCGTCAACCAGCAGCTGAGGACCCCTTCTACGACGACGGACGCGGGAGAGATTATTATTCTGACGGTAGGGGTGGCTACGAGGCGGAGTACGGCGATAACGCAGGTTGGGACGATTTTGAGGGCCGGCGTGGAGATTACCGTGGAGACTATGGGGGCCGCGGAGGAGGACCACCCAGGCGTTACGAGACTCTGGACGAGAGGCGTCAACATTACCGCCCGTAGCACAGAGATGAGGGGAGGCCCGAGCAGGGGCACTTTGGGGGAGAGTGCCGGGTACGGAAGCTGACGATGCCACTATTTTCCAGTGATGATCCGCATGCCTGGCTATTCACTGCAGAGAGATACTTCGCAGCACACCACATGTCCGAGGCACAGAAGCTGGAGGCGGCTGCCATCTGCATGGAGGGAAGAGCCCTGAGGTGGTTCCAGTGGAAGGAGAGGAGACAGAAGATCAGGAGCTGGGAGAAGCTAAAGGACATGGTGCTAGAGAAGTTTAGAGATCCCCGTCTGGGGAACTTACACGAGCAGCTGTACGCCCTCAGGCAGGAGGGGCCGGTGCGGGATTATATCGAGAGATTTGAGACACTGTCGGGGCGAGTACATGGCGTGTTTGACGAGTCACTGAAGGGCACCTTTCTGAAGGGGTTGCGGCCTAGTCTGCGAGCAGCAGTGAGACTCTACAAGCCCAGTGGGCTTTCAGAGGTCATTGAGGTGGCTCAGATGGTGGAGGATGCGCAGACCGCGGATAGGCGGGTCAGGAGCGGCTACAGTAGTCAGACATCGAGAGACACCCCGTCGGGGCGGGAGGAGCAGGTGCCCCCACAGTAGCCGCCCAGACGAGCCGGAAGAAGACTGGGGAGAGGAGTAGTGCACCAGTGGCTGGGGGGCAGTTCAGGCGCATGACCGACGCAGAGATGCGGGAAAAGCGGCAGAAGGGGTTATGTTTCAGGTGCGACGAGCGATTTTCACCAGGCCATCGGTGCGCGGGGCGCAAACTTCAGGCGATTCTGCTGGAGGATGACGACGACGAGGCTGATGTCGAGGAGGAGGTAGCTGAGGCAGAGGAGGAGCTGGAGGGCCAGCAGTTGGACGTGGCGGAGGTGTCCCTCAACTCCGTGGTAGGGTTCACACCGAACCATACCATGAAGCTGATGGGGGAGATAGGTGACCAGGAGGTGACTGTGCTTATTGACAGTGGGGCTACCCACAATTTCATATCCAGGAGGGTGGTGGCACAGCAGGGCCTTCAGCTGACAGATTGTGGCAGCTTCAGCGTGATGATGGGAACGAGAAAGAAGGAGAGCAGCTGGGGAGTTTGTAGGGGACTGATGCTGACCATGCATGGGATACAGGTTATTGCAGATTTTTTACCACTTGACCTTGGGAGCACCGATGTCATCCTAGGCATATGACCTGGCTACAGACTTTGGGAGAGATGCCGATAAACTGGAAGCTACTACGGATGCAGTACCAGGAGGCGGGGAGAGCAGTGATACTCCAGGTGGACCCCAGCCTCTGCAGAGTTTTGGTCTCTCTGAAGACCATGTTTAGGACCATCCAGACAGAGGGCAGAGGATATTTAGTAGAGCTGTACTCTTTGACAGGTGAGGGAGGCGCAGAGGCCAGTACAGAGCAGCCCATTCCAGGAGAGGTTCAGCAGCTGATGGAGCAGTTTGAGGAGATCTTCCAGGAGCCTCCGGGTCTTCCACCACCGCGGGACCACGAGCACGCCATTGTTCTACGAGAGGGAGTTTCCCCCATTAGCGTGCGGCCCTACCGATACCCCCAGCATCAGAAGGATGAGATAGAGAGGATGGTTTCAGAGATGGTGCAGGCATGGGTGATTCAGCCGAGTGTGAGCCTGTTCTCCAGCCCGGTATTACTAGTGAAGAAGAAGGATGGTAGTTGGCGTTTTTGCGTGGACTACAGGGCGCTGAACAAGGAGACGGTTCCTGATAAATTCCATATACCTGTGATAGATGAGCTCTTGGACGAGCTACATGGAGCAGCCTGGTTCAGCAAGCTAGACCTTAAGTCAGGCTACCACCAGATCAGGATACGGCGGGAGGATGTGCCCAAGACGGCGTTCAGGACGCATGAGGGCCACTATGAGTTTCTGGTCATGCCCTTCGGCCTGACCAACGCACCTGCCACCTTCCAGGCTCTCATGAATAAGGTATTCCGTCCATTTCTCAGGCGATTTGTACTAGTCTTTTTCGACGATATTTTGGTGTACAGTCGTACTCTGGAGGAGCATTTGGACCACCTGCAGGTGGTTTTTCAGAAGCTGCAGTACCACCAGCTATATTTGAACAGAAAGAAGTGTCTATTCGGGCAGCCACAGTTGGAGTATCTAGGGCACGTGGTATCAGCAGGAGGGGTAGCCGCCGATAGAGCGAAGATAGCGGCCATGCTGGACTGGCTGCGCCCCACTACTCTCAGAGGGCTACGGAGCTTCTTGGGCCTTACAGGTTACTACCGCAGATTTGTGGAGGGTTATGGGACGATTGCCTGGCCATTGACGGAGTTATTGAAGAAGGACCAGTTCCACTGGGAGGGAGGAGGCGAAGACAGCATTTGAGGCCCTGAAAAGGGAAACGACCACTGTGCCAGTATTGGCATTGCCCGATTTCTCCCGACCCTTTGTAGTAGAGGCGGACGCATCAGGACATGGGCTGGGAGCAGTACTGATGCAGGAGCAGTGTCCGATAGCTTATTACAGCCAGGTGTTGACCACGAGGGCCCGATTGCGATCGGTCTATGAGAGGGAGCTGATGTCGATAGTGTTGTCCATACAGAAGTGGAGACCATATTTATTAGGACGGAGCTTCATAGTACGCACGGATCAGCGGAGCTTAAAGTACCTGTTAGAGCAGCGGATGGTAGCAGAGGAACATCAGAAGTGGCTGCGAAAGTTGATGGGCTACATGTTCGAGATCGAGTACCGCCCGGGATTGGAGAACAAGGCAGCTGATGCGTTATCCCGGCGGGAGGAGGAGGCAGAGTTAGCGGCACTTACAGTGTCGATCCTCGAGGATTGGGGTCCACTGCAGCAAGAGGTAGAGCGGGACCCGGAGTTAGCGGCTATACGAGAGGCCCTTTTACAGGGGTCGACTGAGTACCAGGGATATTCTTTGCAGGATGGGCGGCTTCTATACTGGGGGAGGCTGGTGATACCGAGGACTTCTACTTTTATACCGACCATCTTCAGGGAGTTCCACGGTAGTACTATATGGGGATATTCTGGGGTCCTCAAGACCTACCAGCAGCTATCAAAGGAGGTTTATTGGAAGGGGCTGAAGAAGGAGATGGCCAGGATGGTGGCGGAGTGTGACGTGTGCCAGCGTCACAAGTATCAGGCTATGTCCCTAGGGGGACTACTACAGCCGCTATCATTACCAGATAGGGTTTGGGAGGACCTCTCTATGGACTTCATCGATGGATTGCCAAAGTCGGGTGGATACATCGTCATTTTTGTTGTGGTAGACCGCCTCAGCAAATATGCACATTTTGTCCCGCTTAAGCATCCTTACAGCGCCGTTTCAGTGGCGGAGATTTTCGTGAGAGAGGTCATTTGTTTGCATGGCCCGCCAAAGTCTATAGTCTCGGATAGAGACAAGGTATTCCAGAGCAAATTTTGGCAGGAGCTTTTCAGATTGCAGGGGACGGCCTTGAATCGGAGCAAGCTTATCATCCCCAGACTGACGGTCAGACGAAGGTGGTAAATAGGAGTGTGGAGACTTACATGCGTTGCTTCATCTCAGAGAATCCTAAGGAGTGGGCACGTTGGCTGCCGTGGGCGGAATACTGGTACAACACTTCATACCACACGGCGGCGCAGACTACACCTTTCAGGATTTTGTATGGCAGAGACCCTCCGCACTTACTTCATTATAATCATGAGACGACTCCGGTTTTGGATGTGGAGCAGTACCTGGCAGAGCGGGACCGGATTCTAGAGGAGCTGAAGCTCCACTTGGCGAGGGCTCAGCAGGTGATGAAGGCACGGGCAGACCTACACCGTCGAGACGTACACTTTGAGGTTGGTGATATGGTATATCTGAAGCTGAGGCCCTACCGGCAGAGGTCGGTAGCGCATAGGAGGAATGAAAAGCTGGCACCGTGGTATTTTGGGCCTTTTGAGGTCAAGGCGAGGATAGGACCGGTGGCCTACAGATTTCACTTACCCCCAGGATCTACCATTCACACAGTCTTCCATGTCTCACAGTTACGCCAGGCTATTGGTGACCACGCTTCTTCTCCTACGTTACCTGAGACCCTTACTGCTGGAATGGAGCCAGAGTTGCTGAAAGGAGTCCGACAGAGCGACACAGGCGCAAGGCAGGTGTTGTTGCAGTGGAGTGGCTTACTGGAGCACGAAAGCACGTGGGAGGATATGGATGATATGATGGTGCGCTTCCCAGACTTCCACCTTGAGGACAAGGTGGCTATTGGGGGGAGTATTGATGGGCCTGCGGTCCATAAACCCCTGCGGGTTTACACCCGTAGGGCCCCAAAGCCGCGCGCGCCTGGGCATGCCGCAGCCCCCCTCCTTGAGCCGTGCCGCAACCCCCCATTGCCCTAGTTTTTATTATAAATAGGGGGGTAGCATTCTCTTGTATACCTATGCTATTTTGATGATTCTTATCGTGTGATTTCATAGGTAGACGAGTGCGGACTTCCTCTAGGCATCTTGGGAGGAGAGCACACCTCTTTTGTGCTCAATTATCTTTCTATTTGCTATTTGTTTTCTAATAAAAATTGCATCTTTGTTAGTTCCTAACACAATCCTAACTTGTGTTTGGATCAGTGTCTATAGCTATAGACACTAAACTATTTATAAAAGATGTTTCTGGGATTGGACATAATCTATATAAAAAATATTTTGGTGAAAAATATACTCTGGCTATTGCCCACCTTTTAGCCTTATGGTGGATCCACCCTTGATGATATTGTTTATTAGATGGTTCGTACATGATTTTTCTGTTATATTCACATAAATGCATATGTCGCTAGCAACTTTACATCATTCTTTGCATAGAGAAGTTTAAATTAGATTTATCCAATCAAGCATGTACCACATCATTCTCGTAGCATGTATAAAATATGGCTAATTAAAAAACTACCTTTATATTAAAACAAAAGACAGACAGGGGAAGAAATATACGGAGACAGAGGCAAATATGAAGTGGAGAACAAATATATTTATTGCTTTGACACTTGAATTATGTGATTACAATAACTTGCAGGCTATATATAGCACTGGCCTCCTAGCAAACTTCTTAGAATTGCTAACAAACTTCCACAGAAAATGGACTTAGTCTTCTAATAAACTTCAACCGAAAAGACTCAGCCTTCCATGAAACTAGAAACAGAATTATTTGACTTAAGTAAACAAAAACAAGAATAAAAAATACTTCAGTAAGATGCACTAATTTTTAACTCTCCCCCTTAGTGCATGCTTACGATTGACTAGAACGAGTGCAGCTCTAAACTCTTCAAACTTAGGTTTTTCCAATGCTTTTGTGAATATGTCTGCAACTTGGTTGTTTGTAGAAATTCCTGTAAGGACCCTGGCTATGAGGAAAACACTAGGAGGTGGGGTTGAATAGTGTTTATAAAATTTAAACGATAGTTATACCAATTTAAATTCCAAAACAACAATAAATGCGGAATTATAAATAAACCCAAAATGAAACAATGCTAACACAAAGTATGTTTCAAGGGTTCGGATTACCCAAGTCAACTCCCGACTTGTTCCCGGTAATCCTACGTTCCTTCCACCCGGATTCCGGATACTCACGTTAGAACCCTAACTTGAGATTTTCTTTAAACCCACATGTAGCAACCTTACAAGTGAAATCGAAACATAATCGATGTCCTTGACTCCTACAACGTGGGATCAAGCAAAACACTCTCACAAACCGAGAGTAAAACTAATGTCGAAAGATATGAAATAATGAAATAGCAACACTTACAATCACCTATGCCTTGAAGTAGAACTTGATGGAGCAAGCGTGTTGTGTGTTGAAGTCTCTTCCAGAAAGAGAGAAAGATCTTTCTCTTATCACCACCAATTGCCTAGAGGATATCAATTTGATTCTAGGTTGGAGAGCAAGAGAGAATGAGATTGGAAATCTAGGGCTTTTAATTTGAGAGATTTGAAAAACTTGAAAATAAAAGCTAGGGATTTTCAAGATATGATCAAGAAGATGAGTAACCTTTTAATGGAACAGTAGAAACCCTCTTTATATGTTCTCTAAAATCCTCAAACAGAACCCCCAAAACCCCCTTTGAAATCCATGGAGAAACAACCAACGGATAGAATTTACACACTCGACAGTCGACTGATGAAGCAATAACAGTCGGCTGCTGCACTGTGTCAGAGGGTATGTGAGAATTGAAACGGTAACTTACCACGTAGGACAGTCGATTGATAAATGTCTGAGAGGTGCCTGTAAACCTAACAGGCGACTGAAAAACCTTCTACATGCGACTGAGCGAAACATGAGTAAGTTGAGAACATTCTGCAAATGTTGGGAAGAAGGGACATTCGACTGATGTGGTATCCACAGGCACCTGTGCCATAGGCAGGCAACTGTAAAACCAACATCAGTCGTTTGGCTGCAACTTGCAGAGCTTGTCAAACACCACGTGTTAAGACAAGGATTGACATGCGACTGAAGAAGAATTCAATCGCCTGTGCCATGGGAAGGCGACTGTCAAGTCAACATCAGTCGTCTGGCCGATTGTAGAAGATAATGATCTTTGGGTAGGAGAGAAACATGTGACTGACTAACAAATAACATGCGCTTGTAACTTGGACATTAGCCTGTATTTTGTACAACAGTCGCCTGAATAAAGTTATAGCTGAAGCCCAAAAACCAAGTGATAAAGTATGTGCAAAACAGACGACTGTAGAACAAATCACATGCGACTGTTTGGAGACTTGCGCCTGTAAAACGTTAAGCAGTTGCCTGTTGAAATCCCAAAATGCACATGCTTGAGAAATATGATTTGGAGGCCAAGGAAATGTGATCTAATGATTTACTATGATAAAAATAAAGATGTGTGTGCGTGCTTTAACATAGTTTTACTTCTAAGCTACATACTAGAAGAGAATAAAAAGATTACATTTTGTATTCTCAGCTCTTCTTTTCTAAAGAATGAGCTTGAAGTCTTCTAGGAGTTTCATTCATCATCTTTGATCATCCAATCCACTTTTCATGCTTTGATTGATTCTTGAGTGACATCCATTGCTAATTGATCTTCATGATATGCTTAGGCAATGGATTAACTGCAAATAGGTGATTAGTCATAAGTATTTTTGTTTGCTCACATTAACACCAAATATGGAGAAGTCCAATACTCAACAATTCCTTGTAGCTTAATTTCTCGATCCAACACCCTCTCAAATGTAATGATAACGAACTTCAATATGCTTTGTTCGTCCATGAAAAACCGGATTTGGAGCAAGTTTGATGGAACTTTCATTATCACACATAATATGTACAGCATACTCACCTTTGCACAGCATGTCTCCCATCAAATTCTTCAACCACATACATTCTTGTGCAGCCATAGTTGCTGCCACATATTGCTGAATAAAGAAACCGCATTTTGCTTCTTACTGCACCAGGATATCATTGCTGAACCAGTGTTGAAACAATAACCTGAGGTTGAATGTCTATCATTAGCATCTCCTCCCCAATCTGCATCTGTAAAGCCACTTAACATGAAATTTTGACATCTTTCGTACATAAGACCATACTCAAGAGATCCTTTTACATACCGTAGAATTCTCTTCGCTGCTTCTAAGTGAGAACTTCTTGGACATTGCATGAACTGTGAGACTACACCAACAGAATAAACAATTTTAGGTCTTGTGATAGTTAAATAAATTAAACTTCCAACAAGTTGTCGAAATCTTGTAGGATCATTTAATATTTTCTCTTCATCTTTCATTAGCTTGAGATGTTGATCCACTGGGGTGGCCTTTTCTTTTGACTTCCCCATGTCAAAACGTTGCAAAAGTTTCTTTGCATAACCTTTTTGAGATGAAAAATCCCTGATCTGATTTTTCAACTTCCAGACCAAGAAAATTGCCAACTTCTCCCAAACTCTTCATCTTAAATCGAACAGATAGTTCACTTTTTAGCTTAGCAATCTCAACTTCATTATCTCCAGTAATTATCATATCGTCCATGTACAGCAAGACCAGCAAATGCACATTTGATTCTAATTTAATGAATAAACTAGAATCTGCATCACACACCTTAAATCCACAAAAGATAAAGTATTGAGCAACTTTACCATACCAAGCACGTGGTGCTTGTTTAAGGCCATATAGCGCCTTCTTCAATCGACAACATGGTGAAGATGCTCCTTGGAAATATAACTTTTAGGCTGCTCCATAAACACATCACGATCCAATTCTCCGTAAAGAAAAGCATTCTTTGCATTAAGCTGCCACACTTTCTAACCTCTAAAAGCTGCAAGAGAAAAAGTGTTCTTACTGTTACCATCTTTGCAACGGGGGTGAACGTTTCCTCATAATCCAACCCACAACTTTTAGAGAAACCTCGTGCAACTAGTCGGGCTTTGCATCTCTCAACAGTACCATCCGATTTTCTCTTTAAACGATAAACCCAATTGCAAGTAATGGGCTCACAATTCTCTGGCTTTGACACCAACGCCCATGTTTGATTTTTGTTTAAAGCTTCAATTTCTTTTTGCATAGCTGCCTCCCATCCTTATCTTTCCTTAGCTTCATCATAACTCGCCAGTTCTTCATCATCTACTACTCCTGTAAAGAAGCATGAAGCAACAGAGCAATGGCTGACCTGTACCTCGTAATCTTTGAGGTATTGTGGCTGTCTTTTCTCCATTGTATACCTTTCAACTTGTTGTTTGCCTTCTGAATCTAAGGTGTTTGACGAATGAATTTCATTATTGCTTGAAGGCTCCATGTTGTTTTCAGGTAGGTAGCAACTGAAAATTCACTGGATCGCCGTTACGAACTTCTTCTTGATAATAAGATGACACTTCATCGAACACCACGTCTATAGAAGTGAGAAACTTCTTTGTTTCGGGATCCATACACCTCCACCCTTGTCTACAAGGATCATAGCCAACAAAAATACACTTCTTTTCCTTCGGGTCAAGTTTAGTTCTGTTAGTTTTTGGAAGATGAACATAACAAATTGAACCAAACACCCGAAGTAATTTACATTTGGCTTGATATTATATAAATTTCAAAAGGAGACTTCTCTTTACATGGCCATGTAGGTAAACGATTTATCTCTTGGCATGCAACTTGAATAGCTTCAGCCCACAATTCTCGAGGGAGATTTTTATCATGAAGCAATGAAAGACTTACCGAAGAAAGATGAGCTAATTTCCTTTCAGAAATGCCATTCTGTTGGGGGGTATTTGGACATGTTATCTGTCTTGAAATACAATGCTGATGGGACTCGAGTCTACAGCAGGAGGCGGACTCGCTGCGGCCAGCCCACGCGCGACCAGCAGCCCGCGCGCGCACCCCTAAGGGCGTATACGACCCTTTTCTCTTTATTGATATTTTAATGGCAAACTTGTAATTGTTTAGAGGGGGTTTAATTCTTAAGCTAGGGCTAGCCGTCATAAAGGGCATGCTTGATTATTGATTGTTCTTGAGAGAGTTCTTAGGAGAGTGCGGACGTCCTCACTTATTTACGTCTTGGGAGTGGTTGTCCTAGAATTGTAGCCAAAGTTATCTCTTTTATTATTGTTTTCTTCAATATAAATTCAGATTTGCAATATTCCTATCAATTTGGTATCAGAGCACGTGACGATCTATTGCGGCTTCGACATGATCACAAGACAAGTTCGAGACTTTGGAGGCGAAATTTACTAACGAAATCGATGGAATAAAGAAATCCTTGGCGGAGAACGATGAATCCATAGCAAAGTTGACGGCTTCCATCAAAAAATTGACGGCGAGGCAAGAGAAACAAGACAAACAATTCGCGCAATTGATTTTTCAATTGACGGCTAACGCGGGAAAGGATGGAAAAGGTGAGGGAAACCCTAAATTGTCGTGAATGGCGCCACTTTTGGTCAAGGGAAAGGAAAAGACGGAGCTTTTTGATGCGGAAGTCGTCCACGTGGAGGAGTACGACGAGGAGGAAGATGGAGAGCCGTGGAAGGAGGATTATCGCGAAAAAGTACGACGGAAGGTGGAGGAAGCAAGGAGGGGGCGACGGCCCTAGCCACCCCCCATTGGGTGTGCTAGAGCATGGGGGACAGCAGGTCCTCCCTCCGGGCCCCACGGGCCCCCAAGACAACCGCTGGGGGGATGGCGCACCCCCGGCTTTGCCCGGGGCCGGCGAAGGCCCCGGACCCCCCAGCGAACCTCGCCAGTGGGGGGCGCCGGGGCCTCGGCGGACATCGAACAAGGCTGACGGGCCCTCCCCAGGCCTGTCGCAGCCCCGCAGATCAGAGGGAACCCCCTCGCGGGGGTTTAGGTGCATGGAATGATTCATTTCAGCCCTTGCGTAACGACCCGTCCCATCTAGAGGACTCGAGACGCGATTTCGAGGATGAATTTGACCCGGGGGACTTCCAGGAGCACGTATATGATGGCGAGGGGTATCGGGATCCTCCCGACCCCCGACTTGGCGATGGAAGGTGGCAACCGCCACCCCATCACTGTGGAGGACGCACCAGAGACATGGGAGGAGGACACAGAGACTTCCAGGAGGGGCGGGGCAGGATTGGAGGCGACAGAGGGGGAGGTTATGGGGACTGAGGAGGCCTACGGGGATCACAGTTTCCATGAAGGAGGCCTACGTAGAGGCTATGAGCGGCACCAGTAGAGATGACATCACTACCACCCGCCTAGACATGGCGGAGGACGGGGGGACCGGGGAGGATTCAATATGGACAGACTACGGAAGTTGAAGATGCCGATATTCGTTGGGGTGGACCCGATTTTCTGGATCTACAGAGCAGAGAGATTTTTTAGAGTCTCTCGCATGATTAAGGAGCAGAAGCTGGAGGCATCAGGTATCTATCTGGATGGAAATGCCCTTGCTTGGTTTCAGTGGAAGGATGCGAGGCGTCCTTTTTGCTCATGGGAGGAGATTAGTGATCAGATGATGGAGAGATTCAGGGACCCCCACTTGGGAAATGTGCGGGAGCAGCTGCTATCCCTCACGCAGGAGGGCATAGTGAGAGACTACCTAGAGAGGTTCGAGGCCCTATCAGGCCAGGTGCATGGGAGGACAAATGGGACGATGGAGAGCACCTTCATGAAGGGGTTGAAGGCCACTATTCGGGCAACGGTGTGCATGCAGAAGCCACAGAGTCTGATGGAGGCCATGGAGTATGCTCAGATGGCGGATGATTGACAGATGGAGGAGAGGACGGCGAGGGGTGGTTGGAGTGGCACAGTTTTCCGTAGTCAGACAACGACAGGAGCGCAACGGAGAGCCACTATGGGAGCAGATCCAGCCACCAGGGAGAAGAGTGTGGAAAAGAATTAGTGCACCACAGGCTGTGGGGCAGTTCAGGCGGATGCCTGACGCGAAGATGAGGGAGAAGCGGCAGAAGGGCTTATGCTTTAGATGCGATGAGCGGTTCACACCAGGTTACAGATGTGCGGGGCGCAAACTCCAGGTACTGTTACTTGAGGATGAGGATGACGAGTCTGAGGTTGAGGACGAGACCGCTAAGGTAGAGGAGTCTGATGGCCACCAGTTAGATGTGGTAGAGATTTCCTTTAACTCCGTGGTGGGGTTCACACCGAACCATACCATGAAGTTGAGGGGGCATATCGGTGACCAGGCGGTGGCAGTCCTTATCGACAGTGGGGCGACCCACAATTTCATTTTTCTGAGAGTGATGGCCCAGCATGAGCTTTGGCTGACAGACCGTGGCATCTTCAGTGTCATGATGAGGACGGGGAAGGAGAGCAGCCGGGGGGTTTGCAGAGGATTAGTGCTGATAATACATGGGGTGCAGGTGATAGCAAACATCTTGCCCTAGACTTGGGAAGCACCGACGTCATCCTAGGCATGACGTGGCTACAGACGTTGGGGGAGATGACTGTGAATTGGAAACTGCTCAGAATGGAGTTTCAGGAGGAGGGAAGAGCAGTCACATTAAAGGGGACCCTAGCCTATGCAGAGTATTGGTCTCATTGAAGACCATGGTGAGGACCATTCAGACAGAGGACGTGGATACTTAGTGGCGTTGTATTCATTGACGGGAGAGGGAGGCGCTAAGGCCAGTGGAGATCAGCCCATTCCAGGAGAGGTATATCCGCTGATGGGGCAGTTCGAGGTCTTCCAGGAGCCCCGGGGTCTCCACCGCCGAAGGATCAAGAGCAAACCATAGTACTACAGGAATGGGTGTCCCCTATCAGCGTGAGACCCTACCGTTACCCACAGCATCAGAAGGACGAAATCGAGCGGATGGTGGCAGAGATGGTGCATGCAGGGGTGATACAGCCTAGTGTGAGTCCCTTCTCCAGTCCAGTGCTTTTAGTGAAGAAGGATGTGAGCTGTCGTTTCTGCGTGGACTACAAGGTCTTGAACAAGGAGACAATGACAGATAAGTTTCCCATACCAGTTATTGATGAGCTCCTGGATGAGTTGCATGTGGTAGCCCTATTCACCAAGATAGATCTCAAGTTGGGCTACCACCAGATCAGGATGTGGCGGGAGGATGTGACCAAGATGGCGTTCAGGATGCATGAGGGCCACTGTGAGTTTCTAGTCATGCCTTTCGGCTTGACTAACGCACCGGCTATATTCCAGGCCTTGATGAACACGGTATTCCGCTCTTACCTGAGACGATCGCTCTTACCTGAGACGATTTGTACTAGTTTTCTTCGATGATATATTGGCGTACAGTCGTGTACCTTGGAGGAGCACTTGTGGACCACCTGTAGGTCGTGTTCCAGGAGATGCAGCACCATCAGCTGTTCGCGAACAGAAAGACGTGCTATTTGGAGAGCCACATGTGGAGTATCTAGGGCATGTGGTATCAGCAGACAGGGTGGCAGCGGATAGATCGAAGATGGCAGCGATGCTAGACTGGCGCCTCACCACCCCTAGGGGACTGCGGGGATTACTGGGCTTGACAGGATACTACCGCAGATTTGTGCAGGGATACATGGCTATCGCATGACCGACCGAGCTACTTAAGAAGGACCCGTTCATTTGGGGGTGAGGATGCGACATTTTTTGAGGCCTTGAAGAAAGCCTTAACCACCGTACCCGTTTTGGTGTTAGACTTTTTCAGACCCTTCGTGGTAGAGGTGGACGCGTCGGGACATAGATTGGGAGCGGTTTTGATGCAGGATCAGCGGCCCATTGCGTATTACAGTCAGGTGTTGATCGCTAGAGCCTGACTGCGGTCTGTCTACAAGAGGGAGTTGATGGCCATTGCCCTGTCTATCTAGAAGTGAAGACGTACTTGTTGGGGAGGAGTTTCCTGGTGCGCACAGATCAGAGGAGCCTCAAATACCTATTAGAGCAGTGCATGGTAGCAGAAGAGCATCAGAAGTGGCTGTGGAAGCTGATGTGATACATGTTTGACATTGAGTATCGCCCAGGACTAGAGATCAAGGCGGCAGACGCCCTTTCGCGGCGAGAGGAGGTGGAGTTGGTGGCATTGACAGTTTCAGTACTACAGGACTGGGAACCATTGCAGCAGGAGGTTGAGTATGATAAGGACTTGGCAGGCATACGGGTGGCACTATTGTATGGCTCTACGGAGTACCCATGTTATACTATTCAGGAGGGACGACAGCTACATTGGGGGCAATTGGTTCTGCCGAGGGCTTCGACATATATACCAACCATACTTCAGGAGTTCTACAGTTGCGCCATAGGACGTTATGGGGTCCTCAAGACTTACCAGAGGCTGGCAAGGGAGGTCTACTGGAAGGGGATGAAGAAGGATGTAGCGAGGATGGTTGCAGAGTGTGACATTTGTCAGCGTCACAAGTATCAGACGATGGCTCCGGGGGGATTACTACAGCCGCTGTCTTTGCCCGATCGTGTGTGGGAGGACTTTTTCATGGATTTCATTGATGGACTGCCGAAGTCAGGAGAATATACGGTCATATTTGTTGTGGTAGATCGCCTTAGCAAGTATGCGCACTTTATACCACTCCGGCATCCTTATATCATATGGACGGTGTCAGAGATATTTGTGAGAGAGCTCATTCGCTTGCATGGGCCCCAAAGTCCATTGTCTCTGATAGGGACAAGGTGTTCCAGAGTAGATTCTGGCAGGAGCTTTTCAGACTTCATGGTACAGTGTTGAGACGGAGCACAGCCTACCCCCTGCAGACAGATGGCCAGACTGAGATCGTCAACAGGAGTGTGGAGACTTATCTGCAGTGTTTTATTTTAGAAAATCGCAAGGCATGTGCTCGTTGGCTGGCATGTGCAGAGTACTGGTATAATACATCCTATCACACTGCAGCCCAGACGACACCGTTCAGGATCCTGTATGACCGTGATCCCCCACATTTATTGCACTATGGACAGGAGACGACACCAGTATCTTATGTAAAGTACCTGGCAGAGAGGGATCAGATTTTGGAGGACCTGAAGCTCCACCTGGCTAAAGCTCAGCAGATTATGAAGACGAGGGTAGACCTTCACCGCAGAGATGTGCATGTCGCAGTTGGGGATATGGTGTACTTGAAGCTGAGATCCTACCGGCAGAGATCCTTGGCCCACAGGAGGAATGAGAAGTTAGCGCCGCGATATTTTGGGCCTTTCGAGGTCGAGACTAGGATGGAACCAGTTGCTTACTGGTTGAGACTACCCCAAGGATCTACTATCCATCTGGTATTCCATGTGTCGCAGCCGCACTAGGTTATCGGAGACCACACACCTTCACCCACCCTTCCGGAGACGTTGACAGATATGTAGGTGAGGTTGGAGCAAGAGGCGTTGAAGGGGGTCCTAGAGGGAGCACGGGAGATCGCGAGGTGCTACTGCAGTGGAAGGATTTGCTAGAGCACGAGAGCACGTGTGAGTCCATGGACGTGATGGCTTAGCAATTCCCAGATTTCTACCTTGAGGATAAGGTGGCTCTTTGGGGAGGGAGTAGTGATGGGACTCGAGTCTACAGCAGGAGGCGGACCCGCCGCTGCCAGCCCACGCGGGACCAGCAGCCTGCGAGTACCCACAGGGGCGTTTTCGACCCTCTCTTTATTAATATTTTAATGGCAACTTGTCATTGCTTAGAGGTGGGTTTAATTCTTAAGCTAGGGCTAGCCGTCATAAGGGGCATGCTTGATTATTGAATTGTTCTTGAGAGAGTTCTTAGGAGAGTGGGGACGTCCTCACTTATTGGCATCTTGGGAGGGTGTTTGTCCCTAGAATTGTAGCCAAAGTTATCTCTTTTATTATTTTTTTCTTCAATAATTTCAGATTTGCAATATTCCTATCACATGCTTGTCACAATATTGAAAGAAGGCATCTGACATATATTCTCTGCCATTGTCGCTTCGTAGACATTTAATCTTCTTTCCAAACTCTTTTTCTACCGCATCTTTGAATTCGGCAAATAGAGATAACGCTTCATTCTTTTCTTTCAAGAACTTCACCCAGGTATGCCTTGAGAAATCGTCAACTAACACCATGACATAGCGATTTCCGCTATAACTGGATGTTTTTGTTGGTCCCATCAAGTCTATGTGAACCAACTCAAACATATCGGATTTTCGATTTGATGACTTATTGAAAGGAAGGCGATGTGATTTGCCAAATTGACAACCTTGACAAATTACCTCTTCCCGAACATTCTTAGAGTTGGGATGCCTTCCACCAATTTCTTTGAAGAAATTTGTTGTAATTGATAACCCAGATGGCCCAATCGGGCATGCCAAATTGCTAGCTTGTCTTCTTTACATATGCTTCACC